>JASFAX010002617.1:0-45297 GCA_030737875.1 Allium sativum | reverse complement strand
GTCGTTTTGAATATATTGGCTATTTTAAAATAAATAAAAATAGCGATAAATCGTTATAATATATTATAAACAATATGGATGTGATTTAGAGATTAACTGAAGGTTGGCTAAGTCGAATGGTTTCCTGGGTGTTGATCTGATGTTGGTTTCGGCCTTCGGGGTTAATATTTGGGAAATCGTTCTCTTACTGATTGACGGTTAGTGACTGATGAATTGAAATGATGCGTGTGTATGTTAGTGTTGCACTTGTTTATTATATACGCGAGTTTCTCAGAAAGACCGGGTTCATCCCATTCTGAATAACTGAATCGACGATAAGTAATCGAAGATGAAGACGGTGGTCGAAGACCGGAGATCTTCACCTCGTTTGGATGGTAACCGAGGTCCTTATTGGGAGGTATCCCGTATGGATAATGAGTGGTGATCGTCCAGACGTACGTGGTGATCGATGGGTTTGCGAGGTATTTAGTGTAACGACCCGTATTCTACACATCATAGGATCGTAGAATATTTATTTCTTTCCCATGTGAAGTCGTATGGTCATGTAACTTTGGGAAACATCTATTAGAGTCATTTCTCATGTCCATGATTTTTGTCGATTTTTAAATGACCATTTTGCCCCTAGTTGGTACTGTTTTGGCCACAACTTTTGATTGGAAAGGAATTTTGACCTGAAACCACTTCCATTGGATTCGTTTGATGGTTTACCTTTCCGTAGAGTGGTCATAATAGCCAAACGGACCTACCGTTTGGGAGATATGGCTGAAATAAGGTTTGGAGGGTGAAAAACTGCTTAACCGAGCCAAATCGGGTGATTAGCGAGTAGGCCCATAACCCATTTCGGGATTAGGGTTATGGGAGGGCTGAAATGAGATGGAGAATCATTCCATTTCAGTTTTCTAGCCTCCACTTATCACCAAGGATCCCTAAAAATGGCCTCTAACCTCTAAATCACCTCCAAATCATCTTTTGGTCAAGGATTAAGCTTAGCAACCCCTAATCAAGGAAGATCTTCACCAAATCAACATAGGAGCTGCTGTTGGCATTGAGATTCACATCAAATCAGATAATTATTTCAGATCTTAGTTTATTTTGTGGCTAAGGTGAGTGATTTGCATAGTTTTACACTAATTATGGCTAATTAGGGGTGATTAGTGCTAATTAGCGAATTCAAGCATGATAAAATTCGGGAAAAATGTTCATAAATTCCTAAATGATGTTTTAGACCTCTGATATGAATTTGGGTTAATTTGGTTAAGTTTTGCTAATCCTATTATTAGTTTCACCTAAACATGCTTAAGGGGAAATATGGGATTTTGGGTATGTTTGATCCATTTTAACCTATGATATTGATGTGAATGATGTTTGTGGTTGATTATGCATGTTGCTATGACTGTATGAAATGCTTTGTGATTGATTTCAATAGTTAGAATGGTCGAAAACGTCGTCGAATGGCGTAAACACTTGCTGGAATAGTTTCGGAAAACAGTGCAGAGTTCGGATCGGATCGGATAAGGGGGCTCGGATCGGATATGTGGAACTGAGCAAAGAATCTGATCGGATCGGAACCCAACACTTGGAAAAGTGGCAAAAAGGAAGGCCACGCTAGCTGAACTGGGATCGGATCGGATGGAGGAAGACGAATCGGATCGAAGAGGACGGATCGGATCGGAAATACAAAGGCGAATCAGAGCAGGAGCAAGAAAGCGGATCGGATAGGAGCATATGAAGGGGAGCATGAAGACGGATCGAAAGCACGAACCAAGAAGGACCCGACCCGACCTGAAAGGAAGCATCGACCCGACCCGAAGAAGAAGAAGCAGCTGACTCGAACCCAGAGGAATGCCGACCCGAACCGCATCAGAAGATGAGTGCCGACCCGAACCGCACCAGAAGGGGGAACCCGACCCGAACCGATGGCTTGATGAGGAATCCGACCCGACCCAGTATTGACCAATAACCCGAGATGCAAAGGTAGTCCAATAGGAGAAGTTAGAGCTCAGGATCCCGGAACCAGTTGGGAACCAACGAGTTCACTTCATGGTTGGACTTTGCTGTGGGACGTGTGCTAAGGAGTTGTCGACGTTCATAACTTCGATCCACCACTAAAAAGGAATGATGGGCTACTTATCAGTGCAGTAGGGTCATTACGACCTGAGGGGCAAGGTGATGGTAGCAAGACTACGTTATCAGTGCAGCAGGGTCATTATGACCTGAGGGGCAAGGTGATGCGTAGTAAGACTATGAGCCAGCGCAGATGGGGTGAATAACTCCATGGGGCAAGTGGACATAGTAAGGATTGGTAAGGCTATGAGCCAGCGCAGATGGGGTGAATAACTCCATGGGGCAAGTGGACATAGCAAGGAATTAGCGGCTACGTTATCAGTGCAGTGAAGCCATTTATGACTTCATGGGGGCAAAGTGATCGTGGCAAGGAATGTTGGGTGATCGAAGTGGTGAACATCGTATGCTTTATGCACTGAGTGAGAGATGTGAGGATGGATGCTATGTTTGATTGTTTGCCATCCCTATGACATGCACACCTCCCCCACCTCCATATCTTTACACTGTTTGATATGATACCTTAGAGTGTTGTACAGTATGTAGTGCTAACTCTTTGGTTGCAGGTCCAGGTTCAGGTATGTTTTAGTCTACCTGTTATTGTTCACTTTAGATGTTTATCGCTCATACCAGGCTTTATGTCTGACCCAGAGTTTTATGTCTCCTCTTATTACTCTGGGTGCTCACACGAGCAGACTAGAGACAGGTTAGCTGGTGATGCGCGAGTAGCTGATTCGGAGGCGGGCAGGAGGCTTCCACGTATTATATATATTCACATTCTCCCTGTGTCGTTGGTGGTCGCTACTTGGGCATTAGTAGTGTACCTCATTTACCTTACTTTTGCTTTGAGACAGTTTGAAAGTTTTAATAAGCTGTATTCTGAATTTCCGCTGCTATGATGTTTAGTTCTGATTTTCAGCTTATGCACTGTCTCTCCTGTTTTATGTCAAGTATGTTACTACTATATTTTATTCTATGCGCTGTGAGACATTCTACAGGTTCTTTGTATGTTCATTTCCTCCTTCCTTTTTCCCTTCTGGCGACCCGTTCCGTGCTAACTAGACACATGTACAGCGCACCTTTGGAGTAAATGTCGGTTGGTGCGGGGCGGGCCGTCACACTTGATATCAGAGCTCTAGGTTGCGTAGTTAACCTAGGGAAGGACACTAGGGAGAGTTAGTACGTATATGAGAGCGCGTATTTGTGATTACTTTGGATTTCAAAAGCTATGTATATATATACTATTAGTAGTATAAGAATGAAGTTGCACTGCACTAGCACTACTATGGGGTCGTTAATCGTTTCTTTTTTTCAGATTAACGATGAGCCGAGATACGAGAGGTGCTGGTAGAGGGACCAACCAAGGGAATGCCACTGACATGAGGGCTATGTTTACTAACCTCATGAGAGACATGCTTAGAGAAGTGCAAGGGGCAATTCCCAATCCCGGAGTTGGTGCTGGCCCAGTAGTGCAGGCGCCTAGGGTCGATTTCGCCAAGTTGTGCAAGGATTACACTAATCTTGGTGGGAAGCCGTTCCACGGAACGGAGTCGGCCACAGATGTTCAAGATTGGATGGATAGCTGTGATCGTATCTTTGATGACTTGGGTCTTGAGGATGCGATGAAGAGAAGGCTAGCGTCTCGTCAGCTGCAAGGGCGAGCGATGAATTGGTGGAATGCTATCAGAACAGCTACTCCAGAGGATCAGGTTACTTGGGATCAGTTCAAGGCTCGCTTTAGTGAGAAGTTTATTCCAGCTGCCCAGAAGTCAGTATTGTTTAAGAGGTTCTTGGAACTCAAGCAGAACGGAAGGGCAGTTTCTGATTATATTGCTGAGTTCGACACTTTGTCGAAGTATGGACTGTCTCTCATTGATACTCCTGAAAAGAAGAATGAGAAGTTCATTACTGGTCTGGATGGGTACTTGGGGGAAAGGCTTATTAATCACATCGATGAGACTTTTGAATCGATCGTGGGGAAAGCTTTGAGGTTAGAGAGTCTTTACCCTAAGTCAAAGACTGAGGCTGCATCTGCAGAAGGGCCAAAGCCGCAAGCAGGCGGTGGAGGCAAGAATAATTCTCAGAATAAGAGGAAGCAGGACCAATCTAAGGGTGGCCAGAAAAAGAGCAAGAAGGATGTTGAGTGCTTCAGCTGTGGAAAGAAGGGCCATTATGCTAAAGATTGTCGGGCCAAGCCAGCGGATAAGAAGTGCTTCAACTGTGGTCAAATGGGACATTTCAAGGACAAGTGTCCGCAGCCTCTTAAGGAGAAGCAGATTGTGAAAGCATATGCTATTGATGTCGTTCCTTCTTCGTCGAATGCCCCAACTGCGGCGGAGAAAGGAAAGAATGTGTTATTCAAGGTATGCTTTCTGTTTATGATATACTAGTTCGAGTTTTGTTTGATACTGGGGCTTCCCGTTCCTTCATATCTAGTGACCTGGTAGATAGGTTGGGACTGGAACCCGAGATAGTCGATAGACCATTGATTGTGACGAACCCGATTGGTGGTTCGACTAGCCTTAGTATGATTTGCAGGAATTTGGTCTTATCGAGTCATGGATGTATGTTTGTATGTGATTGCTTTGTTTTGGGCTTTACTGGGTATGGCATTATATTGGGAGTCGATTGGCTCCAAAGATACGGGGTGGTAGTAGACTGTGAGGGCTTTTTGGTGACAGTGAGGGCGGATGATGGGCGGAGGGTAGTGTTTGGTAGTCTACCTAGTGATGGGGTTATGGCTAGTTTTGTAAATTCCCTCGACATCCCGCAGGATGAGTTGTCAGATGTGCCCGTGGTTGGCCAGTATCCGGACGTCTTCGAGGAGGTGACCGGGCTTCCACCACACCGAGAGATTGAGTTCCGTATTGATTTAGGGGAAGATGCCAGACCTATAGCGATGCCACTTCGTCGTATGGCACCAAGGGAGCAGCGAGAGCTCGGGGTGCAAGTCAGCAATCTTTTGAAGAAGGGATTTATTAGAAGGAGTGTCTCCGAGTGGGGAGCACCAGTTGTGTTTGCCACTAAGGCAGATGGTTCCCTTCGTTTGTGTGTGGACTATCGCGAGTTGAATAAGGTGACGAGGAAGAATAAGTATCCTCTACCGCGGATAGATGATTTGTTTGATCAGCTGGAAGGAGCAAGAGTGTTCTCCCAGTTGGACCTCGCGACAGGATTTCATCAGCTTCGAGTAGCAGATGAGAGTGTTCCGAAAACGGCATTTAGGACGCCGTCTGGATTTTATGAGTGGTTTGTTATGCCATTTGGGTTAACCAATGCACCAGCCTATTTTGTGGATCTTATGAATCGAGTATTCAGGGATCAGTTGAATAAGTTTGTTCTTGTGTTCGTGGATGATATCCTTGTTTATTCAAGAACAGAGGAGGAACACAAGGGGCACTTGAGGATAGTGATGGAGGTGTTGAGGAAACACCAATTGAAAGCGAAATTCTCTAAGTGTCATTTTTGGAGAAGGGAAGTAAGATTCTTGGGTCATGTCGTTTCAGAGAGTGGTATTGCCGTGGACCCTGCGAAGGTGGCTACGGTACAGGATTGGCCTACACCCAGGAATGCTACAGATGTAAGAAGTTTCTTGGGATTAGCTGGATATTATCGTAAGTTTATCCAGGACTTCTCCAAGATAGCAGCACCGTTGACTCAGTTGACTAAGAAGAATCGGTCCTTCGTCTGGGACGGAGTGTGTGAGGATGCCTTCAAAAGTCTAAAGGAGAGGTTGACGCGTGCGCCAGTGTTAGTCATTCCTAAAGGGAATGAAGAGATGACGTATACACAGATGCTTGTGGTACCGGACTGGGTGCAGTATTGATGCAAGGAGGTAGGGTTGTTGCTTATGCTAGTCGACAGCTAAAGCCGCATGAGAAGAAGTACCCTACCCATGATTTGGAATTGGCAGCGATTGTATTTGCGCTGAAGATGTGGAGACACTATCTCTTGGGAGAAAGATTTGAGCTGTTTACCGGTCACAAATCGTTAAAGTATCTCTTCTCTCAGAAAGATCTGAATCTCCGTCAGCAGAGATGGTTAGAGTTCTTGGCTTCGTATGATTTTGATATCGCGTATACACCTGGGAAAGGTAATGCGGTAGACGATGCCTTGAGTAGGAGACATGCCAGCTTAGGGGCAATGTTTCTTGAATGGAAGCAACTGGAGTATATCGCGGGGTTTGATTTCAGACCAAGGTGCGAATTGGATCCAGTTATGCTAGCTAATTTGACGATCAGACCCACTTTGATAGAGAGGATTGGTTCTAGCCAGAGGGATCCTAATCTATTAGAAATCATCTCCAAGTTAGAGATGGGTATTGATGAGGAGATGAATGTGTATGGGCTTGATCGAGATGGATGGCTTCGAAAGAATGGAAGATGTGCCCAACGTGAATGGTTTGAGAGATGAAGTGCTTAGAGAATGTCATCACTCAAAACTGACTATACATCCCGGTGGTAATAAGATGTATCGAGACATGAGACAGATTTACTACTGGGAAGGGATGAAAAGAGACGTTGGGAAGTTTATATCCAAATGCATGAATTGCCAGCTAGTTAAAGCCGAGCAAAAGAAGCCTAGTGGGTTATTGCAACCATTAGAAATTCCCGAATGGAAATGGGAGCAAGTTTCGATGGATTTCATCGATGGCTTACCAAGGACTAGATCGGGATATGATAGCATTTGGATAATTGTGGATCGATTGACTAAAAGCGCAAGGTTTATACCAGTCAAATCGACCAGAACAACAGCCAAGTTGGCAGAATTGTATATGAAGTGGGTAGTGAGATTTCATGGAGTACCCAAAAGCATTGTGAGTGACCGAGACCCGTTGTTCACTAGTGGGTTTTGGAAGAGCTTACAAGAGGCTCTAGGGTCAAGATTACATCTCAGTACCGCATATCATCCTCAGACCGACGGTCAGACGGAGAGGGTGAATCGTATATTGGAAGATCTCTTGAGAGCGTGTATACTGGATTTTGGTGGATCATGGGATGACCATTTGCGTCTAGTAGAGTTTGCATATAATAATAGCTACCAATCCAGTATCGGTATGGCTCCATATGAAGCTTTGTACGGAAGACCGTGCAACTCACCATCATGTTGGATAGAGACTGGCGAGAAGTTTGTGCTTGGGCCAGATGTGGTGAGAGAAACGTCGGATAAGATCAAGATCATTCAACAACGAATGAAAGCTGCTCAGGATAGGCAGAAGAGCTATGCCGATAAGAGGAGAAGAGACTTGAAATTCTCCGTTGGTGACTTGGTGTTCGTCAAGATCTCTCCGTTGAAGAGCGTGATTCGATTTGGCAGGAGAGGCAAGTTAACACCAAGATTTGTTGGCCCATTCCCTGTTCTTGAATTAGTCGGGAATTTGGCATATAGAGTTGGCTTACCAGAGAAGATGGCGGGAGTTCATAATGTATTTCATGTTTCCCAACTAAGGAAGTTCGTTCACGACTCAGATGTGACTATTTCACCTGATCAGTTAGAGGACTTCGAAGTAGAACCTGAGGCGGTTGGGAACCGCAAGCCGATTCGTATTGTGGGGCACGATACGATTCAACTTCGAAGGAAGTCGGTGAAGCTAGTCAAGGTTCAGTGGGCGAGGACGAGAATGATTGTACTTGGGAGACAGAGGAAAACATTAGGAAGGCATATCCAGAACTCTTTGCCTGGTAAGATTTACTTTGCGATTTAGTTATTCCGCATGCTAGGATAGACTTGTTTTGCTTATTTCGCATGTTTGATTGTTGTTTTATGATTGATAGGCATGCGGGACCTTTGTGTGTGTTTGGATTAGGGAATTTCGGGGGCGAAATTTCTTAAGGGGGGGAGAGTGTAACGACCCGTATTCTACACATCATAGGATCGTAGAATATTTATTTCTTTCCAATGTGAAGTCGTATGGTCATGTAACTTTGGGAAACATCTATTAGAGTCATTTCCCATGTCCATGATTTTTGTCGATTTTTAAATGACCATTTTGCCCCTAGTTGGTACTGTTTTGGCCACAACTTTTGATTGGAAAGGAATTTTGACCTGAAACCACTTCCATTGGATTCGTTTGATGGTTTACCTTTCCGTAGAGTGGTCATAATAGCCAAACGGACCTACCGTTTGGGAGATATGGCTGAAATAAGGTTTGGAGGGTGAAAAACTGCTTAACCGGGCCAAATCGGGTGATTAGCGAGTAGGCCCATAACCCATTTCGGGATTAGGGTTATGGGAGGGCTGAAATGAGATGGAGAATCATTCCATTTCAGTTTTCTAGCCTCCACTTATCACCAAGGATCCCTAAAAATGGCCTCTAATTTCTAAATCACCTCCAAATCATCTTTTGGTCAAGGATTAAGCTTAGCAACCCCTAATCAAGGAAGATCTTCACCAAATCAACATAGGAGCTGCTGTTGGCATTGAGATTCACATCAAATCAGAGAATTATTTCAGATCTTAGTTTATTTTGTGGCTAAGGTGAGTGATTTGCATAGTTTTACACTAATTACGGCTAATTAGGGGTGATTAGTGCTAATTAGCGAATTCAAGCATGATAAAATTCGGGAAAAATGTTCATAAATTCCTAAATGATGTTTTAGACCTCTGATATGAATTTGGGTTAATTTGGTTAAATTTTGCTAATCCTATTATTAGTTTCACCTAAACATGCTTAAGGGGAAATATGGGATTTTGGGTATGTTTGATCCATTTTAACCTATGATATTGATGTGAATGATGTTTGTGGTTGATTATGCATGTTGCTATGACTGTATGAAATGCTTTGTGATTGATTTCAATAGTTAGAATGGTCGAAAACGTAGTCGAATGGCGTAAACACTTGCTGGAATAGTTTCAGAAAACAGTGCAGAGTTCGGATCGGATCGGATAAGGGGGCTCGGATCGGATATGTGGAACTGAGCAAAGAATCTGATCGGATCGGAACCCAACACTTGGAAAAGTGGCAAAAAGGAAGGCCACGCTAGCTGAACTGGGATCGGATCGGATGGAGGAAGACGGATCGGATCGAAGAGGACGGATCGGATCGGAAATACAAAGGCGAATCAGAGCAGGAGCAAGAAAGCGGATCGGATAGGAGCATATGAAGGGGAGCATGAAGACGGATCGAAAGCATGAACCAAGAAGGACCCGACCCGACCTGAAAGGAAGCACCGACCCGACCCGAAGAAGAAGAAGCAGCTGACTCGAACCCAGAGGAATGCCGACCCGAACCGCATCAGAAGATGAGTGCCGACCCGAACCGCACCAGAAGGGGGAACCCGACCCGAACCGATGGCTTGATGAGGAATCCGACCCGACCCAGTATAACCCGTGATGCAAAGGTAGTCCAATAGGAGAAGTTAGAGCTCAGGATCCCGGAACCAGTTGGGAACCAACGAGTTCACTTCATGGTTGGACTTTGCTGCGGGAAGTGTGCTAAGGAGTTGTCGACATTCATAACTTCGATCCACCACTAAAAAGGAATGATGGGCTACTTATCAGTGCAGTAGGGTCATTACGACCTGAGGGGCAAGGTGATGGTAGCAAGACTACGTTATCAGTGCAGTAGGGTCATTATGACCTGAGGGGCAAGGTGATGCGTAGTAAGACTATGAGCCAGCGCAGATGGGGTGAATAACTCCATGGGGGCAAGTGGACATAGTAAGGATTGGTAAGGCTATGAGCCAGCGCAGATGGGGTGAATAACTCCATGGGGAAAGTGGACATAGCAAGGAATTAGCGGCTACGTTATCAGTGCAGTGAAGCCATTTATGACTTCATGGGGCAAAGTGATTGTGGCAAGAAATGTTGGGTGATCAAAGTGGTGAACATCGTATGCTTTATGCACTGAGTGAGAGATGTGAGGATGGATGCTATGTTTGATTGTTTGCCATCCCTATGACATGCACACCTCCCCCACCTCCGTATCTTTACACTGTTTGATATGATACCTTAGAGTGTTGTACAGTATGTAGTGCTAACTCTTTGGTTGCAGGTCCAGGTTCAGGTATGTTTTAGTCTACCTGTTATTGTTCACTTTAGATGTTTATCGCTCATACCAGGCTTTATGTCTGACCCAGAGTTTTATGTCTCCTCTTATTACTCTGGGTGCTCACACGAGCAGACTAGAGACAGGTTAGCTGGTGATGCGCGAGTAGCTGATTCGGAGGCGGGCAGGAGGCTTCCACGTATTATATATATTCACATTCTCCCTGTGACGTTGGTGGTCGCTACTTGGGCATTAGTAGTGTACCTCATTTACCTTACTTTTGCTTTGAGACAGTTTGAAAGTTGTAATAAGCTGTATTCTGAATTTCCGCTGCTATGATGTTTAGTTCTGATTTTCAGCTTATGCACTCTCTCTCCTGTTTTATGTCAAGTATGTTACTACTATATTTTATTCTATGCGCTGTGAGACATTCTACAGGTTCTTTGTATGTTCATTTCCTCCTTCCTTTTTCCCTTCTGGCGACCCGTTCCGTGCTAACTAGACACATGTACAGCGCACCTTTGGAGTAAATGTCGGTTGGTGCGGGGCGGGCCGTCACATTTAGTGCCTCCGGTTTCGTTCAGACCCAGAACGGACTTGTAAATGGACTGTGTGTCTGACATTGGATTTTATTCTGTGTTGATTGATCTCTGTTAAATATACATCTGTTTGGCGGCGGAGAATTTATTCTTTTGCTTAACTCCCTTCTCTGAAACGCATGAGCTCAGAGGTTGTATATCGATGGACATCTGTCGCATGGCATGAATTGCTAATGTGGCATGCCTAAGTGGAAAATGATCAGGGCTTCTGTTGAAAAGCAAAGTCTTGTGGTGATGATCAAAGCACCGCTTGTGTGGCGTAGCTTTGTGTATAACGTGAAATCGCGAGCCTCACACCCAGTATGAACCAGAAACGGGAGAAAGGACCTCAGGGAGGACATGCGTTTCTTTCTAGTTTGAAGTGGCGTCAGTGGTTTTACACGCCCTGACGAGTTTGACTTATGTGGTTGTTGCTGTTGCGAGGCGCCTCGATTAGATCGAACGATCCGGGTCCGATGGAGTCATTCGTTGGCTCTTTTACGCCCCATAGGGCGGGGAAACGCCTTGTTCAGGAATTTTAATCCACATCGGTGGACCGGCCCTGACGATCCAAGGGTCACTCGAGCTCTGATCCTGAGGGGCGGGCTAGAGCGTCTCGAATTCGGTAAGGACTATCTTTTGCCTTGGTTCATGACGGAAATCCAATTTCCAAATACGACATCGTGCGGTTTTGATTGTGTGTGTGTATATATATATATATATATATATATATATATATATATGGCGACATGATATATGGTACCCATGCTGTCTATGATTGATAGTTATGATTCGAAATTGTTTTTGAAACATGTAAACACTAGTAATAATATCAATTGCTTTGTTTTATTCATATCAACCATATTTTGGCCATTATAAGGTAAAACTCTATCCTCCGGTTTGCATTGCATTTTGTGATGGGAACTGAGTCTTATAATGGCTTCATTTTTATAAAAAGCATTGCGATGTTTAAAAGAAAGATTTTTTTAAAGCACTGGCAATCCAATGGAGTAAACCCGTTCCACGAAAGTGGTGTGGTCCTGTGATTAGCCATATTTGAAATGTGTTGAGTAGATTTCTCATACCAGTCCCATGACTGACTCGTAGTTTGTTTCACTTTCAAACTCGGGTGCCCCTTTTTCTACATGGGCAGCCTTGTATTCAGGTTTAGCTGGTTCTTTCTGGATAGCTGGAGCTAAAGATGGATTCTATCATTTATCTCTTTTTATGTTGTTCAGCTCCTATTGTATATTATGTTTGTTTGCCCTGTAGACATATATATATAGTTGAACTGTATTTGTACTAAGTATGATCCTGTATACTGTGTAACCCTGATGATTACTTTTATCCAGTATATTCTATTGTTCATTATCTGGTGTATTTATTTATTTCTGTTCTGCTGTTATCTGTTTCTGTGTTATATTCCAAAGATTACCCTTGTCTCCGTCTGTACGGGAAATGGGGTCGTCACAACGTGGTATCAGAGCT
This sequence comes from Allium sativum, assembly GCA_030737875.1. Taxonomy (NCBI): domain Eukaryota; kingdom Viridiplantae; phylum Streptophyta; class Magnoliopsida; order Asparagales; family Amaryllidaceae; genus Allium; species Allium sativum. Next base: position 33,183 of record JASFAX010002617.1, on the reverse strand, counting down.
CTGGTTAAGCTTAGTTCTGGAATATAACATATTAACGAACTCGTCAGAAATAGAACCAGTAGTGTTCTAGGATGGGTAACTCTATACAGATAGGATCCGTAATATCCTTGTATGAGTAAAGTAGAATGAAATTACACCTCGATAGACACATTTACATTTGAAGTATGTGTTTCTATATTTTAAATTTTCTTTTCTGTGACCTGACACTTGATCTGCTAATTGCAGAAGTACTAGAAAAATTAGTGTCAGAAACAGGAGGAATGCAGAACCCGATCTGGAGGCTCTATTAAAGAGATATCGAAATCTGAACGGAGCACAGTTCTCGGGCAATGAATCTATAATTCAAACTCAAGCTTGGGTGAGCTCTGTCGAAAGAATTTTTGAGCGTATCCAGCTGAGAGGTGACCAGAGAAGGTTAGTAGCCTCTTGGGCGCTCAAAGAAGAAGCTTTAATCTGGTGGGAAACAATCATCAAAGATAATCCAGAAGGTGGTATCACCTTGGATAGATTCAAAGAGATTTTCCTAGGAAGATTTACTCCTCCCGAAGCAACCGAGCGATTATGTGATGAATTTTCTTATTTGATACAAGGTGATATGACCATCCCAGAATATCATAAGAAATTCAACGAACTTGGTCACTTTGCTCCTCATCTGATTCAAGATCCAAAGAGGAAATATCTGAGATTTATTCATGGCCTGCAAAGGAGATATCAGAATAGTGTAATGAGGAATGTGAAGCTTCCTTTTTCAAAAATGATATACATGGCTTATCAGTATGAAGATCTCCATAAGAAAGGAATGTTGCGCGACGAAGAGGAAGTCAGTTCTAGTAACAAAGAAGAGTCGGAAACTGATATTCCTGAAGTTAGTACGAGGTCAGAGGTCGGTAAGAAGCCCAGTGCCAAGAGGAAAAGGGCTGAACCTGGGAACCAACCTGTAACGACCGCCACGTGCTCGAGTTGCAATAGACAAGGTCATTTAGCGATAAGTTGCAAATCTTGGAACCAACAAAGAAAGAATAAGTTCAAACCTAAGAAGGGATTTCAGGAGAATAGAAAGTGCAGTCAATGCCATCAAGTTGGTCATCTTTCCAAGGCCTGCCCGTTATCTCGGAAATCTAAAGCAGTACATGTAAATGAAGTGGCAGAAGTGCCTGCATCTTCGTCTGCTCAGGAAAGGACTGATGTTTTAGAAGGCACGCTTACTGTCAAAGACATTCCTGTTAAAGTACTGTTTGATACAGGCGCGTCACGAAGCTTCATTGCAAAGGATGCAACTAAGAAACTGGATTTGAATTTGAAAAGGCTCAAGGAACTAATGACTGTCCAGAATCCGGTTGGGGGTTCCATTGATCTCAGTTGGGTTTGTGGAGTGCCGGTTTCTTTCTCTCGTTATCGGTTTCCTACCATCGCAGTCGTCATGAATTTTAAAGAGTTTGATCTTATCTTGGGGTTAGACTGGTTGACCAAATATGAAGCTGAAGTTAAATGCACCGACAGAGTCGTAAAGGCGAAGATAAAATCAGGTGATTATATAACCATTCCCTGTGAAGGTCAGAATGCTAATAGAAAAGACTTCTGGGCAGCTCTCGATGTTTCTCCAGCCCAAATAGAACATATCCCTGAAATCACAGAGAATATTCCCGACCTAGTGAAAGACATTCCTGTCGTCAAGAACTATGCGGATGTGTTCGAGGAAGTTGTTCGCTTACCTCCGCAGAGAGAAATAGATTTCAAAATTGCTTTAATTCTGAATGCAAGGCCGGTAGTTCACGCTATTAGAAGAATGTCCTTGAAAGAGAAGGAAGAATTAGACAATCAGACACGACAGCTCGTATGGAAGGGTCTGATCAGGCCTAGTTTCTCTGATTGGGGAGCAGCAGTGGTGTTTGTCCCAAAATCTGACGGTACTCTACGTCTATGTGTGGATTATCGTGATTTGAACAAGCAGACCATAAAGAACAAATATCCATTGCCACGGATTGATGATTTGTTGGATCGATTAAATGACGCACAAGTATTTTCACGAATGGACCTAGCTACAGGTTTCCATCAATTTCGAATTGCCGAAGAGTGTGTTCCAATGACAGCATTCAGAGGGCCCGACTTATGCTACGAGTGGTTAGTAATGCCATTCGGCTTATGTAACGCTCCAGCCTATTTCGTCGATCTAATGAACAGAGTATTCAGAGAGTATTGAATAAATTTGTTCTGGTTTTCATCGATGATATTCTAATCTTCTCTAAATCAAAGGCCGAACATGAAAAACATTTGGAACAAGTGTTAGAAATTCTCAGAAAGAATGTGTTGAAAGCAAAGTCTTCCAAATGTATATTCTGGCAAGAAGAAGTAAAATTTCTGGGCCATGTCGTATCGAAAGAAGGAATTGCTGTGGATCCAAGCAAAATCACAGCTATTCAAAACTGGAAGCAGCCTAGTACCCCTACTGAAGTCCGCAGTTTTCTCGGATTGGCTAGCTATTACCGGAAGTTCGTTAAAAACTTTTCGAAGATATCTGGTCATTTAACGAAGCTTACAAAGAAGCACTCTAAATTCAAATGGACTCCAGAAAGTGAGGAGGCTTTTGAAGAGCTAAAGTTAAGACTAACGACTGCTCCAGTGTTAACCATCATAGATGGCAATCAGGATTTGAAAGTTTGGACTGATGCTTCTAGAGAAGGCCTTGGCGCAGTGTTAATGCAAAGGGGTCAAGTGATTGCTTATGCTAGCCGTCAACTGAAGCCGCACGAGAAGAACTACGTAACTCATGATCTTGAGTTATTGGCTATTGTGTTCGCTTTGAAAATCTGGAGGCACTATCTTCTGGGTGAGAGATTTGAACTATTTACAGATCACCAGCCGTTAAAGTATCTGTTCACTTAGAAGGACTTGAATCTGAGGCAGCAACGTTGGCTGGAGTTTCTTGCAGCATATGACTTTGAAATTATATACACTCCAGGGAAAGCCAATGTCGTGGCCGATGCGTTAAGCCGAAAGAATGAAATGATCGCCAGTTTTATTATCACGACTTCACTGATAGATAAAATATCTGCTCTTCAGAAGGATGATCACTTCATCCAGAAGATCAGAGAGATAATCCAGAAAGGCGAACCCTCGAGTTTTCAAGTAGATAATGATGAGATTCTAAGGCTCAAGGGTCGAATCTGTGTCCCTAACATTCCTGAGCTTCGAAAGGAAGTACTGGATGAATGCCACAAGTCAAAACTTAGTATCCATCTAGGAGTAAGCAAAATGTATAATGACATCAAACGCACTTTCTGGTTGAAGTCGATGAAGAGGGACATTTCTTTATATGTTAGCCGATGCCCTACTTGCCAACTAGTCAAGAGCGACCAACAGAAGCTGGCTGGATAGTTACAACCGCTAGAAGTTCCTGGTTGGAAGTGGGAACATATTTCTATGGATTTCATTGATGGTCTGCCCAGAACCAGAAAAGGGAATGACAGTATTTGGGTGATCGTAGATCGCTTCACGAAGACCGCCCATTTCATACCTGTCAGATCAAACAGAACTGCTCAGAGTCTGGCGCAGATATACTTCAAGGAAATAGTTAGACTACATGGAGTGTCGCTCAGTATAGTCAGTGATAGAGACACAATATTCACTAGCAAATTCTGGGAAGCATTTCAAGTTGAGCTGGGGACGAAGCTGAACTTGGGCACCGCTTATCATCCTCAGACAGACGGTCAGACTGAGAGGATGAATCGTATTTTAGAAGATCTATTGCGGGCTTGTGTTATAGATTTCGGTGGATCATGGGAAGACCATCTGCATTTGGCTAAATTCTCATATAACAACAGCTACCAGGCGAGTCTGACAATGTCGCCATTCGAAGCATTGTATGGTAGACCGTGCTGATCTCCTGCTTGTTGGGTCGAACCTGGAAATAGACTTGTGTTAGGGCCTGACATGATTCGAGAAGCTGCCGACAAAGTCGATTTTATTAAGAAACGATTACTGGCCGCTCAAAGCCGACAAAAGAGCTACGCCGATAGGAGAAGAAGAGATATATCTTTTGCTGTTGGCGACTATGTATATTTGAAAGTATCGCCGATGAGAGGAGTAATCCGCTTCGGTAAAACTGGAAAGTTGGCGCCCAAATTCATTGGTCCGTTTCCTATTCTGGAACGGATCGGAACGCTCGCTTATAGGGTTAAACTGCCAGATTGGTTGCCTAGAGTTCATGATGTATTTCATATATCTCAACTTCGAAAGCACATTCATGATCCGGACTTGATCATGGAAGAAGCAGCTCAACAGGATATTGAAATTACTCCAGAATTAGCTGTGAGACGAGAGCCGCTAAAGATCATTGGCAAAGAAACCAAAGAGCTGAGGAACAAGAAGGTTCACTTAGTCAAAGTGCAATGGAGTGGAGATCCACGAGATTGTACTTGGGAAACTGAGGAGAGCATTCAGAAAGCCTATCCTAGATGCCGAGTGGATATCTCTGATTGACTCTAGTGCAAGGTACATTTACCGTACTTTGCATTACCAATTAGTTCTCTACTCAGTTGTTATTTTCTTTCTATGGATGTGCACTTTTAATTCTATATTCTGAATGATTTTAAAAGAATATAGACATGGATTTGTATGATTTTGAAAAGTTAAGAACAATTTGATTATTGCTTGTGTTGTGTGATAGTAAATTTGATTAATTGAATTATTGAAACAATAGTTAATTTAATCAACAATAGGATAATGGTAGAATTTATTCATTTAAATCACACATTGAACTGATTAGAAAATAAATAGAAATATATACATGTGTATTATATATGTTTGAACAGGTAAATGGATTAGCTGTTGAGTAAAGATTTTATTTGCGTGCACGACAAATAGGTAAACCTTAATGAGTTGGATGCGAAATATTATTATATCAACTCCTGTGAATGCCATTGGATGCGGAGTGCTGGTTATTTTGTGTGAAACAATAAACGTCGCCATAGGATAGTAACAATTAATTTTGAACTACATTACATGGCATACTTCTGGAAGATAGGCATACTTCATCATTGTAACACCCCACTCCCGCTATGATCACTCACTAAGGGAATGCCATAGCATCGGTGGAGTATTTTAGTGAATATAGAACAGAAAAATTACAACAAGACAGATATAAATAGTACTTGAAATTTTAAAACATCATCTCATAACAGCGGAAGTAAAACATGTCTGGTTACATCATAAAACCACAATAAAGGTCAAGTACAATATCCATCAAAATAAAGAAGTACATAATCCCACTCTCATACAATAGCCAAACAAAAGAAAAGATAACTGGATAACTGGAGCTTTACATCTATCCAAGCTCCTAAAGACTGGAACAGCAATCCGATCAAGCTCCACTACTGCTAGGATCCACCGTAGGACCTGAGGGTTGGGAAAAAGATAAAAACAACGGGGTCAGACATAAGTCTGAGCGAGTCCTATAACTTTAACAATACAATCGTTAAAGTAACCAGAGAAGACATGAATTGATATACGGTAACATATAGGGATGAATAGCTACCCTAAGCAATCAACTAAACTAAGATAAAGGATAAAGACGCATCTACCCTTCCCAAGGTATATTACTAAACTGCACCACACCAGTCGTTCCTAACTTAAAGGTTGATCCCACCCATGGCTTATAAAATTAACTTAATAGTACTTGCGTACCCCTAGGTGACCAAGTAGGCGCCACGGGGCCCTACAATCCACTAGGTGTACACACTACTCCCCATTCGATCGGCTCCCTAACGTAGATACCCGTGCTGGCCCCACCATGGGGTGTACCATTCCCCAACGTGGAAACCCGATATAATTAACGATGCACGGCTTATATCTACACGATGCAACAACGGCTTATCTACCAGCCCGGGCCCCCTCACGCATATGAAGCCCGTTGGACTTGCGTTGCCACCGCTAACCCGTTTTGGCCTCTTATAATCAAGCCCAATATGCGTGTCCCGTCACTCGACATGGGTCGAGCCCACAAAGATACGTTTGGGATATTGGTTGAAATGGGCCCCCACAAGCTACCCACTTAAGCTTGTCAAATATCTAGTGTATCCCACTTAACCCTTTAATCATGTTTAATTACATGTTTCTCTTGGTTAAGTATTCTAATCGTATTTTCTATTGCCACCCAAGGCAACCCACTTAAGATTCCACATGCCACCCAAGGCACCCACTTAACCCCTCATGTCCCACTACATGCTATAATGGTTAAGTGTTTCTTAATTAATTAAGACCGTGATCTCCCGTAAAGACCTCCCACATTAGACTGACTGTTATGACCGCCTGGTTAAGCCGGTAGAATCCGGGCAGTCTTACGTCATAACAGAGTCTAACCTCGTGTCTTTACCTTAATCACGTATTTAATTTATGGCCAAGACCTCTCACATTGGGCTGACATTTGTAGCAACTGGTTAAGCCGGTCGGGTCCGGGCAGTTTTACACTACAAATGAGTCCAACCTCGTGTCTTAGTCGATTAATTACACCTAATTAATCACCCCCATATTAATTATCCCTAATTAATGTCAAGCTTTTCATAACATGGGTAGACCTAACTTAATAGGTAAATTCCCATGGGGTAGACCTAACTCAATAGGTAAATTCCCAACACATAGTATGGGTACACCTAACCAAATAGGCAAATTCCCATACTATGTTTATTTATTTTGTGTTATGCATAATTATATTAATTTCACACAATCTTATTAACTTATGCATTTAATTACCCCATCGTTCCCACGTAATTTCGTTCATGATATAACACATATAAAAGGTGTCAACTTGCATATGAATGAACATGTTTCAAAGGTGCCATCTTGCATATTAACAAACACATAACTTGCATATGAACTTGCATAACATGTCACATAACTTGCATATAATATGTCACATAACTTACATATTCATTTTGCATAACAAACTTGCATATTAGCTTATAGACTTGCATAATGTGTCATCATGAACTTGCATATTAATAAACATGTAACTTGCATATTTACATACATGTAACTCGCATATTAACAAACATGTAACTTGCATATAAAGAAACATGTAACTTGCATATTTACATACATGTAACTTGCATATTAACAAACATGTAACTTGCATATTAACAAACATGTAACTTGCATATTTACATACATGTAACTTGCATATTAACAAACATGTAACTTGCATATTAACAAACATGTAACTTGCATAGCATATTACCATGAACTTGCATAACATGCATATGATTACATAGCCCACAACTTGCATATTTAGCATCATGCAAACATAACATACATCATATTAAACTTGCATAAGCTTACATACTCAACATGCATAAACATAAGATTAATGCTAACATCATATCATATGATTCAAAGCTCATTAACCCACATACAAAACCATAAATCTCATCACATCTCATCTAATTAGTTTACCAAAAGATCATCAAAGTGATAGAAACTCACAACTAGCAACTTTGAACACCAAATGAAGAAGATTAAGATGCTAAGAAGGGATTAGAAGTTGATTAGAGAGTGATTAGTATGCAACCCTCTTCATAAAATTAGTGGAGGCCATGAGAGCTAGCATTTTGCCATAGTTTAGTCACTAGGTTTAATTATGAATGAATTAGGGTAGGTTAGGGTCTTATTTATAGATTAGGCAAGTGTTTTAGGCCATAGGATTAACCCTAGATTCAATCCAAGCCATCAAAGCATGTCTTGGGGAAGAAGTCAAGTGTAGGAACCATCTAGGGCCTTTAGATTAAAGATGGACCATGAGAACCATTCAAATGCAAAATCTGCACTTGAGCGAATCGGCCCACGGGTTGACAGCCAAACACCCTGGATTAACCCCTAGTCGACCCAGCGGGCTCGGGTCGACTTCAAAAATCGGCCGGTTCGGTTATTCCCCTCTCCCAATTCGCTGTTTTGAGCATTTTTGCATATTTATTTATTAAATTTTCAATTATATATATATATATATATATATCAATATATATATATATATATATATATATCTACACAACCCATTTCACTTAATTAAGTATACTTTAATTTGGGAATTTTCGTGAAACTTCGCGAGGCCATATCTTGGTCATACGGACTCCGATTTTCGAAAACTCGGACTCTATTTCGCGTATTTTTCCGAGACGAACACAATGGCATAGCCCGTTTCCCTTGATTCCCATTTTAGAATTAAATTCTGCCTCGATTTATGTTATTACAGGTTATTGAAAATACGGGTTGTTACATTCTCCCCTCCTTAAAGGATTTCGTCCCCGAAATCTTCAAGTTAGGAAGAACGTATCCTACCATCCAATCATCCATCTACTCAAAGCATCATCCACGAGCAATCATTGTCCTTACAAGATTCTAAATGCTGGATGGATATATGCAAAAGTGTGTGTATATGTACTTACCTAATGCGAAAATCAGGCGGTTACTGATACAGTAAACCTCCTTAATGCAAACCATGATAGTGCCATGCATCCAATATGTATGCGAAACCCTATTGACACATACAAATTTCTACATGCGTGCACAACCATACACAAAAATGCATCATCCATATGATAACACAGCCATGATACATCCATCAATCTAACTACCACATCCATTTATGCAATATGCAACATGAAGTGACTGAGCCGATCTAGTGCCTAATGTGTGTGTATATGCATCCACGAGCAACCACTAGCAAACAATTGCATCCATATGCATCCATCAACCATAACATGTTTCAAACACATGTCTCAACCATAGGTTTTACCCTATCTAAAGGTCATAGGTATTAGCGAGAGGATATACTAAAGATAAGATAAGTACTAGACAAGCAATAAAGGAGAAGTTAAAAGACATACTCTCAAAAAGAAATGGATACAAAGAACGCATCTTTGCTTCCGTCTCCCAAGTAGCATTGCTTTCGTCATCTCCCCATTGCACTTTAACTAGCTGAACTTCTCTGTTCCTCAACTTCCTAGTTTCTGACCCAAGGATGCGAGTAGGAGCTCGTCGAATCGTCGCATCACGCTCTACCTCTACATCTCTAAGCAAGCTCGGCTCTACCACCTCCGCGGTCTCATGTAAGCACTTCCTCAAATGTGATACATGGAATACATCATGAACACCACTAAGTCTGTCGGGCAACTCCACCCTATATGCCATCCGTCCAATCCTTTCCTTAATAGGAAACGGCCCAACAAATCTCGGTGCTAACTTCCCTACGGACCCAAAGCGAACAACATTTCTCAATGGAGATACTTTGACAAAAACCATGTCCCCAACCTCAAACTCAAGATCCGTCCTTCTCCGATCCGCATAAGATTTCTGTCTATCTTGCGCTGCTTTCATCCTTTTTCGAATTAAATCAATCTTCTCTGAAGTCTCTCTAACCATATCCGGCCCAAGCAAGATCTTATCCGTAGATTCCCACCAACATGTAGGAGATCGACAAGGCCTTCCATAAAGAGCTTCGAAAGGAGCCATACCAATACTGGACTGAAAGCTGTTATTATATGCGAACTCCACCAAAGGAAGATGTTCTTCCCATGTACCTCCAAAATCCAAGATACAAAGCCTCAAAAGATCTTCTAAGATACGGTTCACCCTCTCGGTCTGACCGTCCGTCTGAGGATGATATGCGGTGCTCAAACACAACTGAGTCCCTACCGCCTCTTGCAAACTTCTCCAAAACTCACTAGTGAAAATAGGATCTCGATCACTCACAATGCTGGATGGTACGCCATGCAATCTAACAATCTCTCTAACATAGACTGAAGCAAGCCATGGAGCGGTCCTCTTACTCTTTACGGGTATAAAATGGGCACTCTTTGTAAGTCTGTCTACCACAACCCAAATTCCCGTATTGCCCTTCCTCGATCTCGGTAACCCGTCGATGAAATCCATCGAGACACTATCCCACTTCCACTGTGGAACTTCCAATGGGTGTAGCAACCCACCGGGTTTCCTTTGCTCCACTTTAACTTGTTGGCACACTAAGCATCTAGCCACATACTCGGCCACATCTTTCTTCATACCGGCCCAAAAGAAAACTCTCTTCATGTCTTGGTACATTTTGTCTCCACCGGGATGAATAGTCATTCTTGAACGATGTGCATCATCCAAAATAGCCTTCTTCAAACCCTCATCTTGCGGTACACAAAGTCTACCGTCTCTATGCAACCATCCCTTATCATCTATGGTGTATCTACCCAAATGGCTGGACGACTCCCCTCTTATAAGCTTCTCTACCAACACAACCAACTGTGGGTCGTCTCGCTGAGCCTCGCCAATCCGTCTCAAAAGAGTAGGTCTAACCTCCAAGGATGCCAACAAACCAGGTACAAAATCAACAGAAGGTCTGAAGTCAAACAAAGAAAGAAACTCCAAGCTTCGTCGTTCCACGAACAATGGACTCAAAGATAGCCTTTTTCTACTTAAGGCGTCTGCCACCACGTTACCCTTACCAGGGGTATACGCTATCTCGAAATCATAGGATGCTAAGAACTCCATCCACCTTTGCTGTCTTAAGTTTAAATCCTTCTGAGAGAATAAGTACTTCAATGATTTATGGTCGGTGAACAACTCGAATCTCTCACCAAGAAGATAATGGCGCCAAGACTTAAGTGCGAAAACAATCGCGGCCAACTCTAGATCATGGGTAGGGTAATTCTTCTCATGCACTCTCAATTGTCTCCCTCCATAGGCTATTACCCTTCCCTCCTGCATCAAGACTGCGCCTAATCCTGTTCCACAAGCATCAGTATAAACAACAAACGGCTTACTCCCATCTGGAAGCACTAAAACTGGAGCGGTGGTCAAAGCTCTCTTTAACCGTCGGAAAGCATCATCACAATCTACATCCCATGAGAAAACCAGATTCTTCTTCGTCAAGCGGGTTAATGGGGCTGATATCTTCGCGAAGTCTTTGATGAACTTCCTATAATATCCTGCCAACCCCAAGAAACTTCTTACCTCGGTAGCATTTCTAGGAACTTTCCAATCCTGGATAGATACTATCTTTGCGGGATCCACAGCTATCCCTTCCTTAGAGACCACATGCCCTAAGAATCGCACTTCTCTTCTCCAAAAATGGCATTTAGAGAATTTAGCTTTAAGACTATGCGCTCGAAGAGTCTCCAACACTTCCTTGAGATGTAAGGCATGCTCTTCTTCATTCTTGGAAAAGACCAAGATGTCATCCACAAAAACTACTACAAACTTATTCAGATACTCTCTGAACACTCTACTCATGAGATCAACAAAGTATGCGGGGGCGTTTGTCAACCCAAATGGCATCACTAGCCACTCATAAAAACCATCCGGAGTCCGGAAAGCAGTCTTCTCTATACTGTCCTCCGCCACTCTCAACTGATGAAACCCTGTAGCTAAGTCCATCTGCGAAAATACTGACGCGCCAACCAACTGATCAAAGAGATCATCTATCCTCGGTAATGGGTGTCTATTCTTCTTTGTGAGCTTATTAAGTTCCCTATAATCCACACAAAGTCTGAGGGACCCATCCGCCTTCGTGGCAAACACTACTGGAGCTCCCCACTCCGATATACTTCGCCTTATGAACCCCTTCTCAAGCAACTCCCCTACTTGCTTATGAAGTTCTCTTCTCTCACGAGGAGCCATGTGGCGTACTGGCAAAGACACTGGTTTGGCATTATCCACCAAATAAATTCGGAAATCTATCTCCCGCTTCGGAGGCAAACCCTTTACTTCTTCAAACACATCCGGATATTCCCGGACCACTCTGACAGAACGCAAACTCTCGACCGAAGCATCGAGCGATTCAAGATAACTTAGCAAAACAGATTCCATGGGATTACAAGAGATCTCGAGAGTATTACCCAAGCGGGTCATAAGCCTGACAACTCTCCTTTCACAATCAAGAACGGCACCATTACTGGATAACCAGTCCATGCCCAAAATCAACCCATAGCCCGTGAAGCCCAATACAAAAGCATCACATCTAAACTCAACGCTAAGTATAGAAATCTTCAAACCCAAACATATCATAGACAGATATATAGAGCCCCCAATTGGGTTTGAAACAACCAAGGGATCATCAACTAGACTGGTGTCTAAGTGCAGTGACTCAACTAACGATGATGAGATAAAAGAATGCGATGCGCCAGAGTCAAACAAAGTACGTACTGGATGATCAAACAGAAAAACCAGACTTTCAACGGAAATAGTTCTACCTCTCTGCTGAATCGGTGGAACTGAGAGAACCTGAACTTGCCCCCCTGACCGAGGTGGTGCTATAAGAGCTTGCACCTGACCTCCTGAGGTAGACCCCGTCTTCTGCCCCTTCTTTGGGCAGTTTTTCACAAGATGCCCTGCTTCACCACAATGAAAGCAACCGGTCTTCTTCTTTTTGCGACAATCCTTACTGAGGTGTCCTGGTGTTCCACAATTGAAGCACTTCTTCTTCGTCTTCTTTTTGTCACCATTGCCTTTTCCGCCCTTGCCTTGTTGTTGCTGTTGCGGTTTCTTCTGATCCCCCTTTTTCTCTGGTGCCTTAGAATTCTTATCATCCTCATGCATAAGTGCCATGTAGACAAGCTTCTCAAAAGTGGCCCCCATAGGAATGTGAGTCATAGCTATTCCTTGCAATGGTTCGTTCAAGCCTCTAACGAACCTCAAAGCCTTCTTCTCCGGTGTATTCACCAACTCTATGCCAAACCTTGCTAATTGATTGAATTTGTTGACATATTCTTTCACCGTGAGATTCCCTTGCTTCAAATTCAAGAACTTCTCCATAAACAGATTCTCTTCCGCCCTTGAGAGAAACTTAGCCCCAAATCTTTGCTTAAAATCTGCCCAAGAGTCAACAGTGCGTTCTCCATTAGTGACCTCCCACCAGAATGAGGCCTCTCCCTTCATTAACCAAGCCGCCAACTTGACTTTCTTTCCCTCTTCCACTTCGAAGATATCTAGCAACTCTTCCACTTCCTTAAGCCAATCTCTAGCCTCTACGAAAGTCTCTGAACCAAGAAAAGGTTTTCCTCCTATAGCCTTGAACTCCTTGCAAACCTTAGCAAAATTATCCACTCTAGGCTGAGGAGGAGGAGCGGTTGTCTCTGGTGTAGTAGCATTGGCCGGACCCGCAGCCGCGGCCCTAACCTCTTGCAACCTCCTATACCATAGTGGTATAACTAAACCCTCCGGGATGTTAAGATCTTCAGCCATGCTGAAACGAAAGAGGAAAGATTCAAAAAGGAGATTCCGAAAGATAAAGATATGGCTATTGGGGATTATGCTTTTCTTTTTCAAAAACTTTTTCTCTTAGAAGACATGCTTTTAAAAATACTTTCTTCGAAAATACTCTTAGAAAGTAGTTTTTCTCAAAAATTTTATCTGTTCTGGTAACCTTAAGCTCTGATACCACGTGTAACACCCCACTCCCGCTATGATCACTCACTAAGGGAATGCCATAGCATCGGTGGAGTATTTTAGTGAATATAGAACAGAAAAATTACAACAAGACAGATATAAATAGTACTTGAAATTTTAAAACATCATCTCATAACAGCGGAAGTAAAACATGTCTGGTTACATCATAAAACCACAATAAAGGTCAAGTACAATATCCATCAAAATAAAGAAGTACATAATCCCACTCTCATACAATAGCCAAACAAAAGAAAAGATAACTGGATAACTGGAGCTTTACATCTATCCAAGCTCCTAAAGACTGGAACAGCAATCCGATCAAGCTCCACTACTGCTAGGATCCACCGTAGGACCTGAGGGTTGGGAAAAAGATAAAAACAACGGGGTCAGACATAAGTCTGAGCGAGTCCTATAACTTTAACAATACAATCGTTAAAGTAACCAGAGAAGACATGAATTGATATACGGTAACATATAGGGATGAATAGCTACCCTAAGCAATCAACTAAACTAAGATAAAGGATAAAGACGCATCTACCCTTCCCAAGGTATATTACTAAACTGCACCACACCAGTCGTTCCTAACTTAAAGGTTGATCCCACCCATGGCTTATAAAATTAACTTAATAGTACTTGCGTACCCCTAGGTGACCAAGTAGGCGCCACGGGGCCCTACAATCCACTAGGTGTACACACTACTCCCCATTCGATCGGCTCCCTAACGTAGATACCCGTGCTGGCCCCACCATGGGGTGTACCATTCCCCAACGTGGCAACCCGATATAATTAACGATGCACGGCTTATATCTACACGATGCAACAACGGCTTATCTACCAGCCCGGGCCCCCTCACGCATATGAAGCCCGTTGGACTTGCGTTGCCACCGCTAACCCGTTTTGGCCTCTTATAATCAAGCCCAATATGCGTGTCCCGTCACTCGACATGGGTCGAGCCCACAAAGATACGTTTGGGATATTGGTTGAAATGGGCCCCCACAAGCTACCCACTTAAGCTTGTCAAATATCTAGTGTATCCCACTTAACCCTTTAATCATGTTTAATTACATGTTTCTCTTGGTTAAGTATTCTAATCGTATTTTCTATTGCCACCCAAGGCAACCCACTTAAGATTCCACATGCCACCCAAGGCACCCACTTAACCCCTCATGTCCCACTACATGCTATAATGGTTAAGTGTTTCTTAATTAATTAAGACCGTGATCTCCCGTAAAGACCTCCCACATTAGACTGACTGTTATGACCGCCTGGTTAAGCCGGTAGAATCCGGGCAGTCTTACGTCATAACAGAGTCTAACCTCGTGTCTTTACCTTAATCACGTATTTAATTTATGGCCAAGACCTCTCACATTGGGCTGACATTTGTAGCAACTGGTTAAGCCGGTCGGGTCCGGGCAGTTTTACACTACAAATGAGTCCAACCTCGTGTCTTAGTCGATTAATTACACCTAATTAATCACCCCCATATTAATTATCCCTAATTAATGTCAAGCTTTTCATAACATGGGTAGACCTAACTTAATAGGTAAATTCCCATGGGGTAGACCTAACTCAATAGGTAAATTCCCAACACATAGTATGGGTACACCTAACCAAATAGGCAAATTCCCATACTATGTTTATTTATTTTGTGTTATGCATAATTATATTAATTTCACACAATCTTATTAACTTATGCATTTAATTACCCCATCGTTCCCACGTAATTTCGTTCATGATATAACACATATAAAAGGTGTCAACTTGCATATGAATGAACATGTTTCAAAGGTGCCATCTTGCATATTAACAAACACATAACTTGCATATGAACTTGCATAACATGTCACATAACTTGCATATAATATGTCACATAACTTACATATTCATTTTGCATAACAAACTTGCATATTAGCTTATAGACTTGCATAATGTGTCATCATGAACTTGCATATTAATAAACATGTAACTTGCATATTTACATACATGTAACTCGCATATTAACAAACATGTAACTTGCATATAAAGAAACATGTAACTTGCATATTTACATACATGTAACTTGCATATTAACAAACATGTAACTTGCATATTAACAAACATGTAACTTGCATATTTACATACATGTAACTTGCATATTAACAAACATGTAACTTGCATATTAACAAACATGTAACTTGCATAGCATATTACCATGAACTTGCATAACATGCATATGATTACATAGCCCACAACTTGCATATTTAGCATCATGCAAACATAACATACATCATATTAAACTTGCATAAGCTTACATACTCAACATGCATAAACATAAGATTAATGCTAACATCATATCATATGATTCAAAGCTCATTAACCCACATACAAAACCATAAATCTCATCACATCTCATCTAATTAGTTTACCAAAAGATCATCAAAGTGATAGAAACTCACAACTAGCAACTTTGAACACCAAATGAAGAAGATTAAGATGCTAAGAAGGGATTAGAAGTTGATTAGAGAGTGATTAGTATGCAACCCTCTTCATAAAATTAGTGGAGGCCATGAGAGCTAGCATTTTGCCATAGTTTAGTCACTAGGTTTAATTATGAATGAATTAGGGTAGGTTAGGGTCTTATTTATAGATTAGGCAAGTGTTTTAGGCCATAGGATTAACCCTAGATTCAATCCAAGCCATCAAAGCATGTCTTGGGGAAGAAGTCAAGTGTAGGAACCATCTAGGGCCTTTAGATTAAAGATGGACCATGAGAACCATTCAAATGCAAAATCTGCACTTGAGCGAATCGGCCCACGGGTTGACAGCCAAACACCCTGGATTAACCCCTAGTCGACCCAGCGGGCTCGGGTCGACTTCAAAAATCGGCCGGTTCGGTTATTCCCCTCTCCCAATTCGCTGTTTTGAGCATTTTTGCATATTTATTTATTAAATTTTCAATTATATATATATATATATATATATATATCTATATATATATATATATATATATCTACACAACCCATTTCACTTAATTAAGTATACTTTAATTTGGGAATTTTCGTGAAACTTCGCGAGGCCATATCTTGGTCATACGGACTCCGATTTTCGAAAACTCGGACTCTATTTCGCGTATTTTTCCGAGACGAACACAATGGCATAGCCCGTTTCCCTTGATTCCCATTTTAGAATTAAATTCTGCCTCGATTTATGTTATTACAGGTTATTGAAAATACGGGTTGTTACAATCATATACCACATAAGCATTTGGAACTTGTGTGACGAGGTGGAAGATTTACCATATGAGCAAGAGGCTTGTATGGCGATGACTATATTTTACAGGTTGAACTGATGACTGATATGGACTATTTAAAGTATAACGATAAAATTGCCAGATTAATAAAAACCCCACACGGGTCTGGAGTTGACAATAATCACGTCTCTCTAGTATTAGATACGGCACATGGACTATTTATTTCCCACACGGGACAGGGTGACGAGAATTTATTCTCTGGAGTTATTATCAATACACGCTCCCCTGTAAAAACCTGAATATATCACTATAAATATGTGTATGCTTATTAGGATTTATTGGGTACCTAATACGGCCCAATAAATTTCCAAACCCCTCCCCGTACAAAGGAGGTTATGGCGAAATTTTTCGAAAATTCCGGGTGTTAGCCAAATTTTTGAAGAATTTGAAAATTCTCAGAAACAGAAAAGTTGGAGAATTGAAGCCAGATCGAACGTAGAGTTGATAAATCAAACCACTTTCGAATTTGTTCCTTTTCGGGGACGAAAAGTTTTAAGTGGGGGAGATTGTAACGACCCAGAAAATCCGAACCAATTTAAAATTTTTAAATTGACTAAATTAATGGATTTTAAATATTTAAAATAAATATTTTAAATTATAGCAATGAAAACTGAGTTTGAATCGACGTTTGAAAACGAATATAATTAATTATAATTATAAACAAGGCCTGAAATGGCGCTGTAGTTTCAAAAATTGAATTCAAACTTTGTTGGACTGTACCGGGTGCAAAACAAAACGGATTTGAGTGAAGCCAAAAATATTTAAATCTGTTAATGAATACCTTTCTAACGAATCTGAAAAATCGAAGTTTCATAGCAGAAAGAAAAAGTTATGGCCAAATGAATTTTCAGAAAGGTCGCTATGGAATTTATATAGCCCCTGAAAATGGCCATTTTGCATACGACTTCGGAATTCAACGAAACCACTTTTGTTGGATCCGGGATGTGAAGTTATTGCTAGGTTTCAAATTTCATAATTTTTGAAGCTAGTATGTGAGCGTGGCAAAGGAAAACGTGTTTTGGTCAATTATAGTTAAATTGGATCGACCAGAAATGGGCCTTTTTGCAAACGGTCTCATAATTCGACGAAACTAGTTTTGTTGGGACCGTATCGTCAAAACATAGCCAGATTTATTTTTTTGGAATTTTTCGAATCAGTTTGTGGCCCTGGCAAATTGAAATGTACGTTCAAATCGAATATTGAATGTTTATACTTTAATCTGAAGGAAAACTGACTGAAACAGTCGAATGGGCCTATGAAACATATCACATTGTGTTCGGAATGGGGGTAAAACGCTAGGGACGACAGTTGTTGGGTTCGGATTGGTGTTCGTTTGTAAAAACACTATTTAAAATTTTCTATAAATCCTCGGCCAATAGAATTTTTTCTTTCATAATAAAAAAAATAAAACTCCAGAAAACCCTAGCCGCCACTCACATCGACGATTCCTGTCGTTCCACCCTTTCTTCCCTTATTCCCGCCGCCTCCGTCAACGTTGACCGCCGCCATTACCCTGACACGACGCCGCCGACCCCCCTCTTCAAATCTGACCCATCCACTCCCTCTCTCTCCTCGCCAGCCTCGAGAACGACGCCTGGAAAGTCGCCTACTTCCCAGCGCCGCCACGGCCAGATCCCGACTCCGATCAACACCGCACCACCCCCGATAGACGTGCCACACTCCCCTCTTCCACATCCAACCCTCCGATCTTCACCAAGGTGCACGGATTTCACGAAATCTCCAAACCCTAGTTCGAACATCAAAGGAAAGGTATCGGCTTTGTTCTTTGAAATGAAAGTTAATACTTTTTAGTGTTGCAAACCTTTTAAAAATCATATCTTTTTCGTTCGTTAACGAAATTTGATGAAACAGGAAACATCGGGACCGCAAGGAGGCTCTTTACATTCTAGAAGAGACCACGGATTTTTCTGAGCTACCTACGATTTTTAGCACCTCGAAAACCCAATGTGAGATTTCTAATTTATAAACGATGTGGAAAACGACGATGTATAAATTATATAGTCGATGTATGAGTTATATAAGTGTTGTACACCTCATGTATAAGCGTTGTATAAGTTGTACGTTCGATGTATAAGTTGTATATGCGTTGTAAAAATTATATATGTGTTGAAATAAAAGTGAATTGCTATATATATATATACTCCCCTCGTCCACAAACCATGGACGATATTTATTGGTTGTGATTGGTGTGAAAATTGATTGATAGCGAATGGTTGATTGGGATTGTTTGTGGTTGATACTGATTGATTGTGGTTGAAAAATACCCATTTGTGGTTGAGAAATATTTGGTTGATACCACATAGGATTAGTTTGTGGAAATGAAATAAATATATACATGCCGCCTGCATGCGAACTAGATGCATGATCCCCATTGTCAAAAACCGCGAGGTTTTACGGTAGAGCGAGGAGCCGTACTAGGGACGGTCCCGGTTTTAACTACCCTGCCGTTATGCTGCTGAAATTTTGAATAATATTCATGTGTTTGAATTATTTTCATTTGCTGAAACTATATTTATTCGTTGAATAGAAAACCTTCATGTGTTGAATTGAAATTCATTCGTTGATTAGAAATTCATGTGTTGAATGGTATTCGTGTTTTAAATATAAAAATCACATTTTTATCTATATATATAAACTATAGAAAACCTTCATGTGTTGAATCGAAATTCATTCGTTGAATAGAAATTCATGTGTTGAATGGTATTCATATTTTGAAATAAATTGTTCTATAATAAAAAAAATCACCTTTTTTATCATTTATATGAACTATGTAAAATAATCTCGTTTTAAAAGAAATTGTTTTACAATAAAAATCCTATTTTTATTACCTATATAAACTATATAAAGTAATAGTGTTTTGAAAAGAATTGTTTTACAATAAAAATCACATTTTTATTATATACATGAATTATTGAAATGTGAAGTGTTAAAAATAGCCACTCGTTCAAATAAATATGCATGAGTTGAAATATTCATTAATTAGCTAATGATATGATTTTTGCCTATGCATGCAACATTAGAATGAATGTTGTTTTTAAACCAAATTGAATCAAATATGAAGTTGAATGGAAAATGATAAGTGATAAGAACTGTATATATGTACATGCATATTTATGGAACAGGTTATAGCAAAGGGGCTAGAGAAGAGGAATAAAATTTTGTGCCCGACAAATAGGTACACATTTACTATTTTGTTTGGGTGATGATTTTATGAGCCTGTTGGCTAGCCGCTTGGCTTTTTCTTTTTCTTTTTGACATGAGACGCCCGTGTGGCTATTTGGGAATTTTGCCAGCCCCTCCCATACAAAGGAGGTTATGGCGAAATTTTCCAAAAATTAAAGGCGTTAGTGAAATATTTGAAGTGGAAACGATATTGGAATTTTTGAATGAACTATATTTATATAAATATATAAATATAAATAAAATTAAAACGAAACGTGGCGCTGCAGTTCGTATTTTGAAACCGTGATTTCAAATGATTATACCAGGAGATCCGACCATCGGATTTTCCTGAAATCGCAACCGTTGGGTTCGCCTTGGAAATATCTTTCCAACGGCACCAACTTTGTAAAAATCCAACGGTTGGATTGTCTGGAATGTTTAATTCAAATCTGAAGAAAAACAGCGCTAGAATCGATTATATTTTTATATATATATATAATTATAATTATAAATATATCGAATAACGACGCTGTAGTTCGTATTTCAAAATCGAAACTTCAAACGATTGTACCGGGAGATCCGACCGTCGGATTTTCCCAAACTGGAACCGTTGGATTCGTTTTGAAAAGATCTTTCTAATGATGTAAATTTTGTGAAGATCCAACGGTTAGATTTTCAGATATGTGTAAATCAAATCTAAAGAAAAACAGCGCCACGGTCGCGTTATGGCCCGAAGCGTCGTTTTGAATATATTGGCTATTTTAAAATAAATAAAAATAGCGATAAATCGTTATAAAATATTATAAACAATATGGATGTGATTTAGAAATTAACTGAAGGTTGGCTAAGTCGAATGGTTTCCTGGGTGTTGATCTGATGTTGGTTTTGACCTTCGGGGTTAATATTTGGGAAATCATTCTCTTACTGATTGACGGTTAGTGACTGATGAATCGAAATGATGCGTGTGTATGTTAGTGTTGCACTTGTTTATTATACACGCGAGTTGCTCAGAAAGACCGGGTTCATCCCATTCTGAATAACTGAATCGACGATAAGTAATCGAAGATGAAGACGGTGGTCGAAGACCGGAGATCTTCACCTCGTTTGGATGGTAACCGAGGTCCTGATTGGGAGGCATCCCGAAATATGGATAATGAGTGGTGATCGTCCAGATGTACGTGGCGATGGGTTTGCGAGGTATTTAGTGCCTCCGGTTTCATTCAGACCCAGAACGGACTTGTAAATGGACTGTGTGTCTGACACTGGATTTTATTCTGTGTTGATTGATCTCTGTTAAATATACATCTGTTTGGCGGCGGAGAATTTATTCTTTTGCTTAACGCCCTTCTCTGAAACGCACGAGCTCAGAGGTTGTATATCGATGGACATCAGTCGCATGGCATGAATTGCTAATGTGGCATGCCTAAGTGGAAAATGATCAGGGCTTCTGTTGAAAAGCAAAGTCTTGTGGTGATGATCAAAGCACCGCTTGTGTGGCGTAGCTTTGCGTATAACGTGAAATCGCGAGCCTCACACCCGGTATGAACCAGAAACGGGAGAAAGGACCTCAGGGAGGACATGCATTTCTTTCTAGTTAGAAGTGGCGTCAGTGGTTTTACACCCCCTGACGAGTTTGACTTATGTGGTTGTTGCTGTTGCGAGGCGCATCGATTAGATCGAACGATCCGGGTCCGATGGAGTCATTCGTTGGCTCTTTTACGCCCCATAGGGCGGGGAAACGCCTTGTTCAGGAATTTTAATCCACATCGGTGGACCGGCCCTGACGATCCAAGGGTCACTCGAGCTCTGATCCTGAGGGGCGGGCTAGAGCGTCTCGAATTCGGTAAGGACTATCTTTTGCCTTGGTTCATGACGGAAATCCAATTTCCAAATACAACATCGTGCGGTTTTGATTGTGTATATATATAGCGACATGATATATGGTACCCATGCTGTCTATGATTGATATTTATGATTCGAAATTGTTTTTGAAACATGTAAACACTAGTAATAATATCAATTGCTTTGTTTTATTCATATCAACCATATTTTGGCCATTATAAGGTAAAACTCTATCCTCCGGTTTGCGTTGCATTTTGTGATGGGAACTGAGTCTTATAATGGCTTCATTTTTATAAAAAGCATTGCGATGTTTAAAAGAAAGATTTGTTTTTAAAGCACTGGCAATACAATGGAGTAAACCCGTTCCACGAAAGTGGCGTGGTCCTGTGATTAGCCATATTTGAAATGTGTTGAGTAGATTTCTCATACCAATCCCATGACTGACTCGTAGTTTGTTTCACTTTCAAACTCGGGTGCCCCTTTTTCTACACGGGCAACCTTGTATTCAGGTTTAGCTGGTTCTTTCTGGATAGCTGGAGCCGAAAATGGATTCTATCATTTATCTCTTTTTATGCTGTTCAGCTCCTATTGTACATTATGTTTGTTTTCCGCTGTAGACATATATGTATAGTTGAACTGTATTTGTACTAAGTATGATCCTGTATACTGTGTAACCCTGATGATTACTTTTATCCAGTATATTCTATTGTTCATTATCTGGTGTATTTATTTATTTCTGTTCTGCTGTTATCTGTTTCTGTGTTATATTCCAAAGATTGCCCTTGTCTCCGTCTGTACAGGAAATGGGGTCGTCACAATAGTATACAATCAAAACCGCGGGCGCTTATTGAAGATTGGATTCCGACTATGACAAGGTATGGGACCTCCTGCCGATATAGTATCTCTAGAGGCGAATACACTAGGTTCAACAAGAACATCTTGCAACCCGGCCCACACATGACCGACAACTCATTTCCCTTGAGTGTATCGAACGTATATCACCAACGGTTGGACTCAAACCACCGTTTCCCGAAAAGGGACGGCATCGAAATAGATAAAAGGAACAAAAGGAATTTCTCTAGATAGGTGATTATGCACCCTAATGGGAGCGACCTACATAGCCATGTTGCCTGCCCGATTTCTGTTATTTCCCGGTTGTGAGGCTTGAGGTCAGAATTTTCTTTACAACATCTGGCCACCATTCACTTTGAATGCCACATCGTCAGATCCGCCAGATATCAGTAATTGACGTCTACAAAAATATCGGGTTGGGAGCGACCCAACTATGGTACGTTTGAAGAAATCAACGTACGTGATCCCTTTGGAAATACTCTGTCAGGCATCCGTCCATACAAGTCATCCAGGAACAAGATGAACCGAAGGTACTCTCCTACTGCATCTAATATAGGAATCACCCCATGGATCAGTAGCGAGAAGTCCTTGCAATCCGTAGATTCCGACCACGACAGAACCACAGTACATCTCTGGCTGCAGACCAGAGATTATTAGCAGTTCTTTCATTTACGAAAATCCACGGTCTTCAATGCTCCATCTTGATCATCTCTAATATCTTCACGTATTTGTTGGTTGGAATGGTTTTCGAATATAAATTCGATCCCGGTCTTTCCAAACCAACAATCGTATTGGACAGATTTGATAGTCAGTGTTTAACTATCAAAATAAACAATGTTTCAATCATGACAACCCAGTGAGTTTACTGGTTCGGTATTCAGCACCACTTGGCCTTTTAAATAAAACAAATGTAAATTCAAACTTCTAAAATCTTCTCGATATTAAAACTATCGTTCTCTAGCTTCTTATTTAACATAAGATTATTCTTTAACAAATTCTCTTTTTAATACTTAGGGAATCTTATATCATATTCAGTTTGTCTATTTTCACTTTCCTCTTTACCCTTACAACCAATATCCTCCTCCGATAATCCTGAAGTCGTTCAAGTTGGGGTATTTTAATTGCCTCTCAGACCTTGATCAACAACGTTCATATCTAAAGATAGATACGAGTTGTAATATAAAACCAATATCTCATCTAATATCAATGCCAACTCCATTTAACTGTTTTATTCAAAAATACGGTTTCATAAACCTTCTTCCCTTTTGAAATCTTTTTTCTCGGATATAACATTAGTTCTTAATTCACTTATTAAGAGATCTTCTTTCTAAAACATCACTCTTAACTCTGCTTCTTTAACCAAACTCATTTTATAATTCGAATTTGGTTACAAAATCTCATGATCCACTTCTTTAACCAATTCCATTTTTTTCTAATCCCTTTTCGAACCCGTTTGACAATTCCTGCATTGAAATCTTATTTAAATCCCTTCTCTTTTTACTTAATCCATTATTATGTAAATTTAATATATAATTAACACTTTTACACACTAAAGCTCATTTACATAACTCTGATTTATTATAATCTTTTTGATCTAAATATCTTTTTCGCTTACCTCAAATAATTAAGTAACCTTCATTTTTATGCTAACGCATTTGTTTAGAATCTCTTTTAAACCTTGTTATACAAATTCGGGTTTTAATATAAATCCTGTTCGTAGTTCCCTTTCACCATTCCATTGGATTCTATTTCAATTTCGCATATTTTTAAAATGAATCTCAACCAAAAAGTATTTTCTCTAAATTATTAAAATAATTACTTACTTTGGTCGTTAACTACTTTCGTAGTTAATCCCTTTATTAAATTTTCCCTTTAAAAATCTTATTAAGACAATACCATCCGATTTATTCCTCATTCTCGTACTTATAAATATGATTATCATCAGAGTTGACCTTGTAAAATTAATTAATAATAAATCAAATCTTAAATAATTCATTTATGTATTTTTCCTTTTTATAAACTTTTATTTAAAATAATATGTTTCAAATCTATCTCCGGTTGTAAATATATTTTATAGGCCATATGTTGCCAGACACTCAACCAATGCCACTCATTGGTTTAAACTATACCGACGTTGAAATTTCAGTCAACAATGAATACTTAAATCAATCACCCCATCGGATCAGTTCATATATGATAATAATAAACAACGATCATTTAACATCAATTAATAAACAAAACAATCCAACCAGTTTAAATAATTCAAACCATTAAAACACGTTTATTTTATAAACGTGACCAATAAGGTAGGTTACCTTTATTGGATCAACCCGTTAAATAACGATTTGTTTTTAATATTGACATTAAACAAAGGTTTAATTCCATTGGTTAAATCCACAAATATATAACTAGCAAACAGTAACCCATCAGCAACTAGAGCACACAAAATAGAGTCCCAATTTATATAAAATATAAATGGGGAGAACTGAGTGAGTTTAACTCACCTTATTTCTGTATGTCGAGATGATGACTGAATTTAGTTAATTTAAACGTGTGTTTTATTTAACTAAAAATCCCAGCTGCCTCCTAGTCTGCTCACACTTGTACCATAATGTAGTTCTTTCCGATATGATTCTAATGCATCTGACGGCACGTAAATCTGTTCACGTACGGATTCATTATAAGCTTCATAAGTTAATAAGTTTTTAATTTAAATTAAACTAACTAATATACTTAAAAGTCTGGGCCTTACTTTGTTTTTACTTCCTTGGCCCGATTACCCCAACTCGTTACTATCCTTCAAAACCCTCCTTCGTACTCTCCCAAATCATTCTACGCCGCCTCCATAACCAGAAACTTCCATGGTGACAAATCCTCCTTCCTTGCTCTTTCCCTTCGTCGAACTCGAGTGTAACGACACCACACCCCCTATGCATACACGCTTTGTCATCCCCTCACCTTCCAGCTTAGGTCGATCTGTCAAATCTCCAACCCACTCCAATGCCACCACTGTCGATTAGCCCCTCACGCCTTCCAGAAATTACAGAGCTCCCTCCACACCCACAACAACATCATACGACTCCAGACCCAAGATTCCATGAAGAATGACCGAACCCTAGTTTTTCGGTTTGAACAAAACTGTCATGAGATGCTTCGAAATTGATGCCGAGATAAAGAGCTTGCATTACAAACTCAGATACGTATTTTACTTTGTTTTTTATTGTAGAATTATTTTTGTTTTGATTTTATTTAGTAGTTCGAATTCGTTTCTTCTTTACCGCTTGTTCTGGGAAATGAATTATGGTGCGTATATGGATATTTATACTAGTAGATGATCCAGATAGGATCAACGTCATTGTGTCAAAAATCGACCTGTAAATCATAGGTTTAGATTTTTACCTGATCCTAGTCCTTAGGTGATATTTCTCTCTTATATCAGCGATGTGATTTTGTGATCGAACGGGATGATTTCAACAGTAAAGTGTGAAGATTTGCGTTGGTTTTCCCATGTGCTATTCCTGTAAATCGACTGTTTCTTTATAGATTAGGTGGGTTATGCCTTGTGATTTCCATCCCAATATTTGAAACTGTATTTTAGATCTTATACTCCTATTTTTACATCTATTTCAGCAGTGAATCGTACATGAAATTTCTGTATACATATCATCCGTTTGATTTTGATATATGAATCTTATCACTGTTTTGTTTCGATTTGGTATATAAATATATTTGTTCATAGATATATATATTGTTTAGTCTGTTCATGATCTTTTCTATTCAGCCGTATCTCATGTATAAAGATACATATCTATTTTCCTTTCTATGGTACTTTTCCTTAGTTGTTTAGTTGTACAAGTATATAGCTGTTCTAGCTATTTTCTAGTTGTTTTGATTTGATCATTGAGCTGCCTGTATAAATATTTATTGTCTTCTCTTTTTTTTCCAGGTTGCACTGGTGATGGTATTGTTGATGGATCCGTGACGGATCAGCAGAGATTTTGGTTGGATTTTTTTAGTGTTTACAGTAAGATTGAGGTGTTCAAATGGGTATTGGTTTTATTGCACATGAGTGTAGGTTGGTAGGCTAGTGCAGCTATGTATTGTATATTCAAATTCTGAGATTTGAACTGTAATATAGATTTTATGTTTCCATTTTCACAACATTCGGTAGTGAACTTTTGTGTATGAAATTTTACAGCGTATATATTTTGCTTTTCTTAACAGGACATGGCATGTTGACATTGTATTTTAAAATGAATGTTTCTGTTCATTGTTTTGCATTGGTTCAAACAATTTTTTATATATATTTTATTCTTTTATTTTCGTTGTGTTTGTTGAACAAATATGCTCTGTATTCAAGTTTTCATTCGTTTGCCGAACCAAATGAATTATTGATGGTAATATATATATATATATATATACAAACATATAAAGAGAATTTTGTATTGAAAAATATAGTCTATGATTTTGTTGTACCCAAGCTTTAGTTTGGTTTATGAATTAAAACTTATATAATCTTAACACGACATAAGTTAAATTCAAATAGCTAGTTTAATGAAAATAGATTAATATCATTTCCAAATTCCAATTAGTATAGAGTTCAAAACTCAACGTCTAAATCTCTGCTTTTAAATGATATTCCATTTATATAAAATCCTTTTATATTTAAAATAAATCGTTATAATTTAAAAACGATTTCACAACGACTATTTTAAAATTTGATTTGGCCATAACTAACAATCTATAATACGGAATCTGGATTTTTCTCTTTCATATGAAAATTATCATCACTTCGGTTCCAACGTTTCTTATTTCGCAGAAATCCGACTTATATCGGATCCTGTATATTCAGTTAAAGTTCAAATCAAAAATTTCGAACTACTGCGACGTTTCGATCTCGTTTTAATTAATATATAAATATATATATTCGAACTCTATTTTAAATAAATAAATTCGATTAAAAATCCATTATATTCCCAATATAATGTTTAAACAAATTTAAATATTCTAATTAAATGGCAGAAAAACCTGGGACATTACCCCCCTTAAAATAATTTCGTCCTCGAAATTGCTAAGGTAAGAAAGGACGTTACAAATCCATTAAATTTCAAATCTAATTTATTTTAAATCAAAAACAATTCAACATAATAAATGAATAATTCCTGAAATCAAGCATGAAGTATCCATTTGCAACACAGGACGGAATTATTTAACTTTAATTCATGTGATTACACTCCAGTTGACTGTACTGGAATTTAATTATAATTCATCATTTTATTAAACTGTTAATGAATTTATATTCAAGCAATCTAACACCAAATCAATACCAATCAACCATCCATGCACAACCAGTCTCACTCAAAATAATTGAATTTATGCTAAATTTAATATTTTACTTTGGTATCACATATTTGAACATCAATCGGTTAATTTCTATTCGATTATCATTTACTTATCAAATTCGCAATTTATTTAATTAAATTTCAATATCACTCTTAATTTAATTCCACTCAACAAACTTAGGTTTCAACACAAATTTGCAATCCGATTTGAATTCTATTCAAATCGATCAAACACACTAATATTACAATAATTTGATAAAATTATTTCTTTACTAAACAAAAATATAATTTGGGTAAAATTATTTCATTTACCCATTTCAAAATAATACTGCATCCATTGACAGTTCAACGCTTCCCAACGCTTGAACCGATCAACAACACAATACAAAACATTTGTATATAAAAGTTACAAATACGCTCTCATATATATACACTTGATCTCGATCTAGGGTGTTTCTAACCCAATCTCTATCGAGTTACACCATAGAGCCAAGGTTATTACTAAACCAATAGCTCTGATACCACTGTAACGACCCAAGGATTTTCGGCCCTGAAAATCGACATAAATACCTTTACTGCAAACCATGCCGACCTTTCAAACACCGAAAACACTGGAACCTTATAAGAAAGAATTTAGAGGGTGAGATAAGAAAGAAAAAAATATTATAATAGAAGAAGAACCAACACAAAACTGAATCAGAGTCTCACATCGCAGCGGAACAAAATATAATACAGAAATAAAACTTTATTGAGAGCTTTTCAAAATACTTACAATATCAGAGTACATCACACCATGGGACAGTTATAATCACCTGTTCCTATATACAACATACCGCGGAATAGTAGCTATATAATATCATACGTCTGAATATCTCCAGCTCATCTCTGAACTCCACAGCATTCGATGACCTGAACCAGTACACTCCGGGCTAACCCGAGCATTTACAAAACACCGGGTCAGTCTGGTGAACCAGAGTGAGATAAACTCGCACAGTATTAGGGGTATACCACAACCTGATTTTAAAATTAAAATCTTTCAAAGAAAAGGGTAATCGTAAGACCAAATCCACACATAAACATGGATGGTTTTTACCTTACGATAACCCAAAACATTTTTGAAACCAATATCATGTCTGATATTATAATAATGTCAAAATACAAGTAAATAGAATCTAGTAGAACGCTTGCATCTCACGCTCTACATATATAGTATACAATCAAAACCACGGGCGCTTATTGAAGATTGGATTCCGACTATGACAAGGTATGAGACCACCTGCCGATAGTGTATCTCTAGAGGCGAATACACTAGGTTCAACAAGAACGTCTTGCAACCCGACCCACACATGACCGACCACTCATTTCGCTTGAGTGTATCGAATGTATATCACCAACGGTTGGACTCAAACCACCGTTTCCTGAAAAGGGACAGCATCGAAATAGATTAAAGGAACAAAAGGAATTTCTCTAGATAGGTGATTATACACCCTAATGGGAGCGACCCACATAGCCATGTTGCCAGCCCGATTTCTGTCATTTCCCGGTTGTGAGGCTTGAGGTCAGAATTTTCTTTACAACATCTGGCCACCATTCACTTTGAATGCCACATCGTCAGATCCGCCAGATATCACTAATTGACGTCTACAAAAATACCGGGTTGGGAGCGACCCAACTATGGTACGTTTGAAGAAATCAACGTACGTGATCCCTTTGGAAATACTCTGTCAGGTATCCGTCCATACAAGTCATCCAGGAACAGGATGAACCAAAGGTACTCTCCTACTGCATCCAATATAGGAATCACCCCTTAGATCAGTAGCGAGAAGTCCTTGCAATCCGTAGATTCCGACCACGACAGAACCACAGTACATCTCTGGTTGCAGACCAGAGATCATTAGTAGTTCTTTCGTTTACGAAAATCAACGGTCTTCAATGCTCCATCTTGATCATCTCTAATATCTTCATGTATTTGTTGGTTGGAATGGTTTTCGAATATAAATTCGATCCCGGCCTTTCCAAACCAACAATCGTATTGGACAAATTTGGTAGTCGGTGATTTAACTATCAAAATAAACAGTGTTTCAATCATGACAACCCAATGAGTTTACTGGTTCAGTATTCAGCACCACTTGGCCTTTTAAATAAAAAAAATGTAAATTCAAACTTCTAAAATCTTCTCGGTATTAAAACTATCGTTCTCTCGCTTCTTATTTAACATAAGGTTATTCTTTAACAAATTCTCTTTTTAATACTTAGGGAATCTTATATCATATTCGGTTTGTCTATTTTCACTTTCCTCTTTACCCTTACAACCAATATCCTCCTCAAATAATCCTGAAGTCGTTCAAGTTGGCGTATTTTAATTACCTCTCAGACCTTGATCAACAACGTTCATATCTAAAGATAGATACGAGTTATAATATAAAACCAATATCTCATCTAATCTCAATGCCAACTCCATTTAACTGTTTTATTCAAAAGTACAGTTTCATAAACCTTCTTCCCTTTTGAAATCTTTTTTCTTGGATATAACATTAGTTCTTAATTCACTTATTAAGAGATCTTCTTTCTAAAACATAACTTTTAACTCTGCTTCTTTAACCAAACTCATTTCATAATTCGAATTTGGTTACAAAATCTCATGATCCACTTCTTTAACCAATTCCATTTTTTTCTAATCCCTTTTCGAACCCATTCGACAATTCCTGCATTGAAATATTATTTAAATCCCTTCTCTTTTTTACTTAATCCAGTATTAAGTAACTTTAATATATAATTAACACTTTTACACATTAAAGCTCATTTACATAACCCTGATTTATTGTAATCTTTTTGATCTAAATATCTTTTCGCTTACCTCAAATAATTAAGTAACCTTCTTTTTTATGCTATCGCATTTGCTTAGAATCTCTTTTAAACCTTGTTATACAAATTCGGGTTCTAAATATAAAACCCGTTCGTAGTTCCCTTTCACCATTCCATTGGATTCTATTTCAATTTCGCGTATTTTTAAAATGAATCTCAACCAAAAAGTATTTTCTCTAAATTATTAAAATAATAACTTACTTTGGTCGTTAACTACTTTCGTAGTTAATCCCTTTATTAATTTTTCCCTTTAAAAATCTTATTAAGACAATACCATCCGATTTAGTCCTCATTCTCGTACTTATAAATCTGATCATCAGAGTTGACATTGTAAAATTAATTAATAATAAATAAAATCTTAAATAAAACATTTATTTATTTTTCCTTTTTATAAACTTTTATTTAAAATAATATGTTTCAAATTTATCTCCAGTTGTAAATATATTTTATAGGCCATATGTTGCCAGACACTCAACCAATGCCGCCCATTAGTTTAAACTGTACCGACGTTGAAATTTTAGTCAACAATGAATACTTAAATCAGTCACCCCATCGGATCAGTTCATATGTGATAATAATAAATAATGATCATTTAACATCAATTAATCCAACCAGTTTAAATAATTCAAACCATTAAAACGCGTTTATTTTATAAACGTGACCAACAAGGTAGGTTACCTTTATTGGATCAACCCGTTAAATAACGATTTGTTTTTAATATTGACATTAAACAACGGTTTAATTCCATTGGTTAAATCCACAAATATATAACTAGCAACAGTAACCCATCAGCAACCAGAGCACACAAAATAGAGACCCAATTTATATAAAATATAAATGGGGAGAAATGAGTGAGTTTAGCTCACCTTATTTCTGTCTGTCGAGATAATGATTGAATTTAGTTAAATTAAACGTGTGTTAAATTTAACTGAAAATCCCAGCTGCCTCCTAGCCTGTTCAAACTTGTACCATAATGTAGTTCTTTCCGATATGATTCCAATGAATCTGACGGCACGTAAATCTGTTCACGTACGGATTCATTATAAGCTTCATAAGTTAATAAGTTTTTAATTTAAATTAAACTAACTAATATACTTAAAAGTTTGGGCCTTACTTTGTTTTCACTTCCTTGGCCCGATTACCCCAACCCGTTACTATCCTTCGAAACACTCCTTCGTACTCTCCCAAATCATTCTACGCCGCCTCCACAACCAGAAACTTCCATGGTGACAAATCCTCCTTCCTTGCTCTTTCCCTTCGTCGAACTCGAGACGGCACCACACCCCCTACGCAAACACGCTCTGTCATCCCCTAACCTTCCAGCTTAGGTCGATCTGTCAAATCTCCAACCCACTCAAATGCCACCACTGACGATTAGCCCCTCACACCTTCCAGAAATTACAGAGCTCCCTCCACACCCACAACAACTTCATACGACTCCAGACCCAAGCTTCCATGAAGAATGGCCGAACCCTAGTTTTTCGGTTTGAGCAAAACTGTCAGGAGATGCTTCGAAATTGATGCCGAGATGAAGAGCTTGCATTACAAACTCAGATACGTATTTTACTTTGTTTTTTATTGTAGAATTTTTTTTTGATTTTATTTAGTGGTTCGAATTCGTTTCTTCTTTACTGCTTGTTCTGGGAAATGAATTATGGTGCGTATATGGATATTTATACTAGTAGATGATCAAAATAGGATCAACGTCATTGTGTCAAAAATCAAACTGTAAATCATAGGTTTAGATTTTTACCTGAGCCTAGTCCTTAGGTGATATTTCTCTCTTATATCAGCGATGTGATTTTGTGATCGAACGGGATGATTTCAACAATAAAGTGTGAAGATTTGCGTTGGTTTTCCCATGTGCTATTCCTATAAATCGACTGTTTCTTTATAGATTAGGTGGGCTATGCATTGTGATTTCCATCCCAAGGTTTGAAACCGTATTTTAGATCTTATACTCCTATTTTTAAATCCATTTCAGCAGTGAATTGTACATGAAATTTCTGTATACATATATATCAGGTGTTTGATTTTGATATATAAATCTTATCACTGTTTTGTTTCGATTTGGTATATAAATATATTTGTTCGTAGATATATATATTGTTTAGTCTATTCATGATCTTTTCTATTCAGCCATATCTCATGTGTAAAGATACATATCTATTTTCCTTTCTATGGTACTTTTCCTTAGTTGTTTAGTTGTACAAGTATATAGCTGTTCTAGCTATTTTCTAGCTGTTTTGATTTGATCATTGAGCTGTCTGTATAAATATGTATTGTCTTCTCTTTTTTTTCCAGGTTGCACTGGTGATGGTATTGTTGATGGATCCGTGACGGATCAGCAGAGATTTTGGTTGGATTTTTTTAGTGTTTACAGTAAGATTG
>JASFAX010002616.1:0-45298 GCA_030737875.1 Allium sativum | reverse complement strand
C
The DNA here is from genome assembly GCA_030737875.1 of Allium sativum. Lineage (NCBI taxonomy): Eukaryota > Viridiplantae > Streptophyta > Magnoliopsida > Asparagales > Amaryllidaceae > Allium > Allium sativum. The sequence goes on along the minus strand of JASFAX010002616.1, from coordinate 45,297 downwards.
CCCAAATCGAAAACCCCATTCGACGCAGCCCTCCTCCCCTGAAGCCCCGATGCGCCACCACATCGCCACCACCAAGCTCTGCCACCTCCCTGATCTGCAGAAGCCGCCAAACCCCCTTCTCTAACAGTTAACGCAGTGAGTTTTCCTTTTTTTTAAATTACGTTGTTTTAAATTTCGATTTTTCTTTATTGTATAACATGGTTATGAGATTCAGATTTGGTTTAGATAATATAGAAAGATTAAAGATATGATTTTTATATTATAGAAAGATTAAAGATATGATTTTTATATTATAGAAAGATTTAAAATATGATTTTTATATTATAGAAAGATTAAAAATATAATTTCTATGTATCTAGAGAAGTAAAAATATAATTTTTATTATATTACTAGTAAGATAAAATTATAATTTTTATCATGGGAGTAGCAGTGTAAAGGAGTAATTTTTACATATGTAGTAGAGATATAAAAATACGATCTTTATATATAAAAATGTGATTTTTATATAGAGAATGGCGAGAGAAAAATATGATTTTTATATACGAAGCAACGATATAAAAATATAATCTTTATGTAGGAAATAGCGTTGTTAAAAATATATTTTTTAACACAAACGGTGTTGAACAGATATTGTTGGAAACACGGCGAAGATTTTCTACATATGAAGAGTTGCGGCGGTTGGTTTAGCTCCTGGTGAGAACTTCTCACTTTAATTCTTGTTTTCTAGTTAAAAATATATACTAGGATGTAGACGGTGCTTAGAAGCACCCGACAGCCGTTGTCCACAGACCATGGACGACTTGTTTGATTTTGTTGTATGGTGAAAATTGATTGTAATGTGGAATGAATGAAAATAGATTCATGTGTTGAAATAAATTATTTATTATTAAAAATATAATGTTTAATGTGAATGTGAATAAATAAATATTCATTTACAAATCGAGTGATTTGTTTATGTACACCCATTTGAAGGATATTGATTGGGACGATAAATTTTACACGTCGCCCAACTGCACAAATAATACTAAGTGTTTGTTGATTTGAAACCCCACACAGGTGTTGGGATGATATTTGGCGTACAATAATCCCAATTATTTAGTTGTATGTCGATCGTTTGGTTGACAGACTGTGTAAGCGTTAATTATTTATATTTAATGCTTATGCAGTTGTGTAGTGCACTTTGGATGATGGTTGATTATTTATCATTGCTATTATATACATGTGTTGTATGGAATCCATATAATTAACATTATATGGTAATTGGTTGTGCCTCATTCCAATTTGGAAAATAAAGAATATTATAAAATAAAGATTCATGTGTTGAATAGAATAAATAGTCATGTGTTGACGATACTCATGTGTTGAGAATATTCATGTGTTGAAACTTATCATGTGTTGAATGGAATATTTTAACAATAAAATTCATATTTTTATCATATATAAAATTAGAAACTAGCTGGAAACTAGTTAAGATGAGTGGTTTCCTGGGTATTGATCTGATGTTGGTTTCGGCCTTCGGGGTTAATACGTAGGGAATCGTTCTCTTACTAATTTACAGTTGGAGCCTGATTAAGAATTAAACGATAGAGATCATAATTTTATAAAATATATTAAATAACAAAAATAGTCGTGTGTTGGAGATACTCATGTGTTGAGAATATTCATGTGTTGAAAGAAATATATATTCGTGTGTTGAAGAAAATATTCATTTGTTAAATAGAATAATGAAGTTACTGAAATATATAAAGCCGTGTTGATTAGATTTGCGCCTTTTTGACGCGAACGATATTTATATCGATAATATTCGTTTTTACAATGAATATAGAAAAGAAAGTGATATCAAACTATAACGTTTTGAAAATATTATCATTTATATATTAATGATATGGAATATTCAATTTTGATTTAAAATTGAATATGAAGTTGAAATGGTTTTTAAAACGAATTTAAACGATTTTTAAATACATTTAGAATTGAAATCGATGAAATAAATATACTATATATTATATATATATAATGGCCTGAATAGAACGCGCTGCGCTGCGGTAGTTCACGAAATTCGACCATTGACTTCGAATTGACGTTACAGGAGATCTGACCGTCGGATTCTCCTGAAACTGGAACCGTTGGGTTCATATCAAAAAGAGCTTTCCAATGAATATTAGAAATTTGAAATCTAACGATTGGATTTTGAATTATGTCCAAATCAAATTTGGAAAAGTTCGTTGTAAGTGCAGTTCGGTGGCCGTTATTGAAAATCGACTATACAGGCGTTGATAAAAATTATTAAAAATATTAATAATTGGTGTAAAATTATAACATATGAACTGGAAAGAACTAGGATGAAAAATTCCACATTTGAAAGGATAAAAATATATTTTTATCGAAATGAACTAGTTTTGAACTAGATTTGAAGTGGTTTTAAAAATAATCAGAATTTCAAATACACGAATTGGAATGGATTTAAATCGAAATTATCTTCAAAATACTTCGATGTTGGATTTCACGATTATACAGATATGGTTGTGGAGATTTGAAAGACATATTTTTATCGTTATTTCCAATACGATATTTACTGGTTTCAGAATTTGGTATTGAATATAAGTTGATATATTTTCTATTCAGAGCCTTGTATTTAATATCAAATGGGATTTTGGGTTCATCGTGAATGGTTTCTTAAATAACACTGTTCTTGAACCTAGTTTAGAAAAAAATAAATCTTTTAATTAAGATTTAGTGAAATTGTCCAGTTAATTAGTATTTAATTGGAATTGAATTTAAATTGGTTTTTGGGGTTTATCGTGAGCGGTGTTTTGAATAACACCTGTTCTTTAACCCGATTAACAATGGAAAGTGATTTTGGGTATATCGTGAACCGTGATTTAGATGACATTGGTTCTTTAACCCAGTTAAAGACAGGATATTGATTTTTGAGAAGATTAATACTAAGTGGAGTTTTAATGAATCTTAATTAGATTAAAGTGATCGAGAATGAAGTATCACTAGTTTTGCTCCAAAGCAATAGTTAAATCTTTAATTAGATTTGAATGTGAAATGGTAATTAATATTTACCGATAACACCATGGTGTTAGATATGGAGTATTGCCACTTTTGCTCCATGGGATGAATAGCTTGGGATTGGAAAATAAAATAAATAATTACTTCGGCGTGGTTCGCTAATCCCGACTAGTTTGGAAAACCTAAACATGGTTTGAAATGATATCCATAGGAAGATTAAAGAATAAATTTAGAAGAATTTATCTTTGATAAAATTAATGGGAACCTTTCCCTAGGAATGTGAATATTTGAAAAAAAGAATATTCTGAATTGGAATTGTAATAACCCGAAAATCCGAGCAAATATAAAAAATTTATTTTGGCAATTTTAGTGAATTTTGAATATTTAAAATGAATTATTTTAAATAATGACAACGAGAAATTTAATTTGAATGGAATTCGAATGTATATATTTATATAGATCGTCGTTAGAATATAAATATTTTATTTTAATTATATAACGAACCTGGAATGGCGCGGTAGTTCGAAAATTCGATTTCAAATTTCAAATGAATGTGCAGGATTCAAAATAAACCGGATTTTAGTGAAACCAAAAATATTTGAATCTAATTGAGAATACCTTTCCAACGAATCCGAAAAATCAAAATTTCATAGCGGGAATCAAAAGTTATGTCCAGTTGAAAATTCAGAATAATCGCTATGGAATTCTGGCCCTTAAAAATGGAAATTTTGCAAACGGCCTTGGTTTTCAACGAAACAGCTTTTGTTGGATCCAAGATGTCAAATTATTGCTAGGTTTCAAAATTCGTAATTTTTCGAATCAATATGTGACCGTGGCGAAGTAAAACGCATTTGACCAGTTTCAGTTGATTTTAATCGACCTGAAAATGGCTATTTTTCAAACGGTCTCAGAATTCGACGAAACTAGTTTTGTTAGGACCGTATCGTCAATACGAAGTTAGAAATATTTTTTAGGAATTTTTAGAGTTAGTATGTGGCCCCGGTAAATTGAAATGCGCATTCAAAATCAATATATAGATTTATATTTTGATTTTGATGGAAACTGATCGAAACAGTCGAATCAGCCTACGTGGTATATCCTGTTGTGTTTGGAATGGAGGTAGTGTGCTATGGACGACAGGCGGTGGGTCTCATTTCGAGTTCGAATTTAAAAGTTACCTTTTTGAAAAATAAAATAAAAAAATATATTATTAAAATTAGTCAATCCCTCTTCTATAACTTCTCTCTCCCCCTCCGTTACTCTTCAGATCGAAATAGAGTAAAAGAAGAAAAAAATCAATGAACGGAGGGCGCGCCCAACCGCCACCGCCACCATCGCGATCCCCCCTCTCGTCGAGTTATAAAAATGTGATTTTTATATACACAACAACAACATAAAGATGTGATTTTTATATATGTAGTGGCTACGAACAATGAAATTGACAAAAGGCGGGCACGGCGAAAATTTCTACATAAGAAGAGTCGCGGTGTTTGGTTTAGCTTACCGGTGAGAACTCCTCACTTTTATTTTGATTTCTAGTTGAAATATATACTAGGATGCAGACGGTGCTTAGCAGCACCCGACACCCGTCGTCCACAGACCATGGATGACTTGTTTGTTTGATTGCTGTGTTGTGAAATTTGATTGTGTGATGTGGAAAGAAATAAAATATTTTATAGTGGAAAATATTTTATAGTTAAAACTATAATTTTTAACGTGTGTATAAAATAAATAGTCATAAAATCGGACGATTTGTTTATATACACTGATTTGACTGATATTGATTGGGACGATAAATTTTACACATCGCCCAACTGCACAAATGAAATCTGTGTTTGTTGATTTGAAACCCCACATGGGTATTGGGATGAGATTTGACGTACACTAATCCCGATTGTTTGGTTGTATGTCAATCGATGGATTGACAGACTGTGTAAGCGTTAATTATTTATATTTAATGCTTATGCAGTTGTGTGGTGCACTCTGGATGATGGTTGATGATTTGTCGTTGCTATTATATACATGTGTTGTAGAAAATCCATATAAATAACATTATATGGTAACTGATTGGGCCTCATTCCAATTTGGAAAATAGAAATGTAAATTCATGTGTTAAATAGAAATATAAATTCATGTGTTGAATAGAAATGTAAATTCACGTGTTGAATAGAAATATAAATTCATGTGTTGAATAGAAATGTAAATTCATGTGTTAAATAGAAATATATATTCATGTGTTGAATAGAAATATATTCATGTGTTGAATTGAAAACATTCATATATTGAATAAAAGCCGTGTTTGTTAGATATGCGCCATTTTGACGTGAACGATATTTATATCGATTTTTATTCATTTTTATAATGAATATAGAAAAGGAAGTGATTTCAAAATATAACGTTTTGAAAATATTATCATTTATATATCGATGATATGGAATATTCAATTTTGATTAGAAATTGAATATGAAGTTGAAATCGTTTTGAAAACGAATTTAAAATGATTTACAAAATACGTTTTAAAAGGAAATCGACAAAATATGTATAATATATTTATATTATATATATAATGGCATGAATAGAATGCGCTGCGCTGCGGCAGTTCACGAATTTCGACCATTGACTTTGAATTGACGTTGCGGGAGATCCGATAGTCGGATTCTCCTAAAACCGAACCGTTTGGTTCGTATCGAAAAGAGCTTTCTAACAAATGCAAGAAATTAGAAATCTAACGGTTGGATTTGGAATTATGTCCAAATCAGATTTGGAAAAAGTCGCTGTAAGTGCAATTCGATGGCCGTTGATGGAAATCGACTGTACGGGCCTTGATAAAATTATTAAAAATAGCAATAATTTGTGTAAAATCATAAGAAATGATTTGGGAATAGTTGGGATGAAAACTCCATATTTGAAAAGATAAAAGTAGATTTTTATCGAAATGATCTAGTTTTGAACTAGAATAATAATTTATTTATTTTTAAAATAAATAAATTGGATTTGAAATGGTTTTAAAAGTAACCAGAATTTCCAATAATTGAATTGGAATGGATTTGAATCGAAATTGTCTTTGGAATATTTCGATGTTGGGATTCGTGATTATACAGATATTGTTATGGAAAGTTGAAAGATATATTTATATCGTTATTTCCAATACGATATTTGTTGGTCGAAGAATTTGATATTGAATATAAGCCGATATATTTTCTGTTCAGAGCCTTGTATTTAATATCAAATGGGATTTGTGTTTGTCGTTAATGGTGTCTTCATTAACACTGTTCTTAAACCCAGTTGAGAAAAAGATAAAATCTTTTTTTTTAGATTTAATGAAGTGTACCAATTAAATGGTATTTAATTGGAATTGAATTTGAATTGATTTTTGGGTTTATCGTGAACATTGTTTTAAATAACATTTGTTCTTTAACCCGATAATTAATGAATGTGATTTTGGGTTTATCGTGAATCGTGTTTTAGATGACATTGGTTCTTTAACCCAGTTAAAGGAAGGATATTGATTTTTGGGAAGATTAGAACTAAGTGGAGTTTTAATGAATCTTTAATTAGATTGAAATAATCGAGAATGGAGTGTCACCAGTTTTGCTCCAAGCGATAGTTAAATCTTTAATTAGATTTGAACGTGAAATGGTAATTGAATTTACAGATAACACCGTGGTGTTAGATATGAAGTATGATCAGTTTTACTTCATGGGATGAATAGGTTGGGATTGGTGTGATAACCCCAAACTTCCATGGAATGAAAGTTAGGAATAATCATTAGGAATACAACATAAATACAATAATACAAATCACAGATACAACATAGCATAGGAAACTCATAGAGTAACAACATCATAGCAGCGGAAATATAATGTCATCAACCACAAAAAGTCCACAGTCACAGAATTCTAAATTATTACATCAAGTTTGCATAAAAAGAAATAAGTTCCAACTCCAATTTAACAACGTGAAATGAAACAAGTTTGTTGTCTGGAATTAAAAAGAGAAAAATGCAATAGCAGCAAATGATAGATGTCTTCAATCTCCAAGTCATCACCTCTCCACGAAAGCAAATCCAAGAAAGATAATAAGCAACTCCAAAGAAAAGACTCCAAGCAAAGAATGAACCTGTTTACTTGGTTGCCCATGTAGAAAGGAGGGCACCCGAGTTTGCAAAAAGGTGGAAACAAACAACGTGTCAGTCGTGGGACTGGTGTGAGAATTCTTAACTAATTAATCACTACTAATAAGGCAAATCCAAAGACTACGCCGCTAACGCGGAACGGGTTTACTCTAATGGATTGCCGTGCATAATTTAAAGTGTCAGAACAGATAATAAGTAAATCATAAAACAACGCTATGCTTTTAAGAAAAATGGAATCACCATAAGACCCAGGTCCCATCACACAATGCAACACAAACCAGAGGATAGGGTTTTACCTTATGGTGATTAAACATGCTAGATACGGCAAATACGAGCTTAATATTATTATTAGTATATATCAAAACATTTCAAAATAAATGTTTCAATCCTAGGACACATAGATACCATAATACTATGCTTCCATACTAGTAATACAATCAAATCCGTAGGTTCGTATTGGAAGTTTGGATTTCCATCATGAGTCAAGGCTGGGGAGGAGCTCCTTACCGATTCAAGACACTCTAGCTAATGCCTCAGGGTTCCCCGCAGTGAGCCCTTGGATCAAGCAGGGCCGGTCCACCATACGAGTTGCAGATTAGTTATTCCTGAACACACGTTTCCCGGTCCTATAGGACCTATCATCCGAGGCGCCTCATTCCATCATCCACATAAGTAAAATGTCGTGCCGTGTTAAAACCCAATCACCACTTCTAGCTAGAAAGAAACATGCTGCTCTCCCTGCGTTCCCTTCTCCCATTTTAGACTCCGCTGGTGTGTGAGGCTCGCGAAGTCACGCTATACACAAAGCTATGCCTAAACAAGCTATGCTTTGATCATCCCACAAGGCTTGCTTTTCTAAAAAGCCTTGATCATATGCATCTTAGCATCCCACATCATCACTCCATATCGCACTACCAATCCTTTGCCGAAATATATGAATGGGTGTTAAGCAAGAGAATAAATTCTCTGCCACCAAACATCCATACATTCGACAGAAGATCAATAACATGATATTTAATAGAGTACGATGTCAGACACACAATCCATTTATTTGCTTATGCTCTGGGTCTGAGCGAAAACCAAACCCGTGAAATCAACACGTACGTTTGGGCAATGACCATGACCCTTGAATTGGGACCAAGTCAAATCAGAGCCTCGATCGTTGTATACTCGACGGAAGATTTACGGTCTTCATACGCCATCTTCATACTTCCATTAACGTCATTTGATTATTTGGAATGAGAGAACCCAGACTTTCCAAATAATCCTCGTATATGTATATATATATATTTAAAATCCTTCTTATTACTTTATACTGATTACTTCTAATTTTAATTATTTAAAATAATTAAATTTTTATATAACGACTCCTTAAGTCAATGGGCGACTATGGCATTGCATTCAATCAATTTTGATTTTTACATTTCTCAGAATCTAACCATTGGATCTTAACGTAATATATATCGTTGGAAAGATTTTTCCAAGATGGTTCTAACGGTTTCAGTTTCAATAAAATCTGACGGTCGGATCTTCTTGTATAGTCATTTAAAGGTACGATTTCAAAACGCGAACTACCGCGCTCCATTCGTTTAATTTTAATTATATTTATATATATGTATATATATATATATAATCGTTTAATCGTGATAACGTCGTTTGATTTAAACAAACGCTCTAACAACTACCGATCCTTATTAAATTTTAATTCATTTGAAAATGAAGATCATATCACAACATCCTAAATTCATTCTTTACTTACATTAAAAAATGTAACTTCCATCCTTTTCATTTACATAAAAAAAATGTAAATTTAAATCCTATGCAAATTCCTATTTTCTATTTACATGTAAAAATGTAAATTTTGATACATTGCAAAATCCTACTTTTAAATTACATATAAAAATGTAGATTTCAACTTCAATGTAAATTCTCATCATAGTTACATAATAAAAATGTAACTTATATTTACAGTGAATCGTATTCTAAATTTGCACATAAAAATGTAATTTTAATTACAATGCAACTCTAATTCTTATTTACATTGTAAAAATATGATTATAAATTACAATGCAAACTCTACTTCTTATTTACATTGTAAAAATCTGATTTTTAATTACGATGCAAACTCTACTTCTTATTTACATTGTAAAAATATGATTTTAATCCTACGGTGTAATTTCCTATATAATTTACATATAAAAATGTAAATTTTAACATACGATGTAAATACGTATTTTAATTACATAGAAAAATGTAATTTTTATCATACGGTGTAATTTCCTATATAATTTACATATAAAAATGTAAATTTTAACATACGATGTAAATTCACATTTTAATTACATAGAAAAATGTAATTTTTATCATACGGTGTAATTTCCTATATAATTTACATATAAAAATGTAAATTTTAACATACGATTTAAACTCACATTTTAATTACATAAAAAAATGTAATTTTTATCATACGGTGTAATTTCCTATATAATTTACATATAAAAATGTAAATTTTAACATACGATGCAAATTCACATTTTAATTACATAGAAAAATGTAATTTTATTTCAATGCAATTTCATGTCTTAACTTACATTATAAAAATGTAAATTTTATTCACATGTCACATTCCTACTATCATATACATTATAAAAATGTAAATTTAATTCCTATGTTTTATTTGCATCTAGAAATGCAAATAAAACGTAAAATTCTTTTCTATGATTTGTACACATATAAAAAGTAAACAAAATGTTAATTTTTTTCTATAGTTTGTTTGCATATAAAAATGCAAACAAAATATGTAACTCTTTTCTATGTCATATTTTTATCTACACTAAATGTAAATAAATGTTCTTTTTCCTATTTCCCTATTTATTTACGCTATATGTAAATAAATGTTTCTTTTCATTTTTCCTATTTATTTACTCTAAATGTAAATAAATGTTACTGCAAAATATGTCCTTTTTATTCTACATAGAAAGTGTAAATAAATATCGTCGCAAAATTAAAATGAAACCTTTTCTTTTCATTCTTTGGTTACACATAAAAATGTAATTAATTTTTTTTATTCTTTCCTTTGAATTCATGTAAAAATGTGTTTTTTTTCCTTCCGATTTCATTACATAAAAGGTAACTTTTCTCTTTTTCTATTACATTAAACAAAATGTGATTTTTGTCCTTTTTCTTTTCCTTATTGTCAAGTTTTGTTTCTTTTTTTTTATTTACAAAAAGATGTAAATAAAATCTAATTTCATATTTTCTAGTGTCATGACATCACACAAATTATAAGGTTTGATTTCAAAGTGATAACACTATGCTGCAAATAAGGTTCATTTTCTAATTTTGTTATAGCATGAAATGACAAAATCATTCTCTCTATTATGAATTGATAGATTAAATCAATTCAAATCAACAAAAGTGCTAACATAAGAGGTGACAATCACAATTCTTTTTATTTTGTTTCCGAATTGACAGAATATAAACAAAGGTGGTAACTTAAAATGGCAACTCATATTCCTTTTTATTTTTGAATTGACAAAATAGATCAATTCAATATCAACAAAGGATGATACATAAAAGGACTAGTATATATGGATTCATAATCATCCATCACAATTACAGAACAACCATCATCACACATATAAAAACAAAATAGATCTAAAGCTTAAACATATGATTATGACATCGCAAAAAAATAAATTAAATTAATTAATTAATCTAAACAAAGAAATCTCACAGTCGTAACGCGAATTTGACCAAAATTTGAACTGCTTGGAATTGGATCTGGTCTGGACCGTAGCGTAGATCTCAGTTTCACGATCGAATAGGATCTGAAATTGTTAATTTTCGCCTTCAAATGCATTATTTTTTGTCTAATTAAGATTAGAAACAAATTGTAACACCCCACGTCCGTTAGTGTCACTCACAATGGGAATGCACTAAGTTCTGTGGAGCATTTAGGGTAAAAGATGCAGATAAATTACACGACAGACAGAAATTAAACAGCGGAAAATAAAACTTTGCTTTATTGATAAAATAGTTTGTACAATGATTTCTTTACAATATCAGAGTATCATCTGTCTTACAAAATAAAGAAGCATAAAACAACATTTATATTCCCCAATTTTAGCAAGAGCCAGCCATAGCATCTGAAAAGAGAATCCAAGCAAAACTTCGAATCTTCAAGCTGGGAAAGAGTGACAGTCCAACTTAACCTGAGCTATACTATTCCCTCCCTTGCTACCTGGGGGGGAGGGGGGACGAAAGAAAAGAAGACGAAAGAAAAACAGAGTCAGACATAAAGCCTGAGTAAGTTCAGTAACTTTTAGCATGTGAACATGGAAAAACAAAACGACATGAATTAACTGAATACAAGATAACACCATGATGATAGGGTTGGCAAGATTAGACAAGATTAACACAAGATATGGTAAGCTAAGATAAACTGGATATGATCTAATACTTTCGCCGCTTCGCTATTTCCTTGTTATACTGATTTCTATATCTCTGCACCACCTAACTAGTATCCCAACTAGTAACGATAACGTGATCCCAATCCCTGTATTTTCCATTAGCTTCGGGCATCCATTTATTTATTTATTACCTAGATCTAATCTAGGGTTTTCTATCAAGTGCTTTCTAGATTCAATTAGAGTTTACGCTATCTGCTGAACGCTTCTCGAATTCAGGGTTTATGCCACCTAGTCCAACCAGGGATTATGCTACCTGTGACGGCCCGCCCCGCACCAACCGACATTTACTCCAAAAGTGCGCTGTACACATGTCCAATTAGCACGGAACGGTCGCCAAAGAAAGGAAAGAAGGGAAGGAACTAATCGAGGAACCTGTAGAATGTCTCACAGCGCATGGAATAAAATATAATAATAACATACTTGACATAAAACAGGTGAGACAGTGCATAAGCTGATAACTAAAATCAACATCAATCATCAGAGCAGCGGAAATTCAACTACAGCTTATTACAATTTTCCAAATTTACTGTCTCTAAACAAAAGAAAGCTAAAGTAGAAGATACACCACCAATGCCCAAGAAGTGATCTTCAACAACACAGGGAGAATATTATGTATATAGTACGTGGAAGCCTCCTGCTCATCTCCGGATCATCTACCTGTGCATCACCAGCTAACCTGTCTCTTGTCTGCTCGTGTGAGCACCCAGAGTAATAAGAGGAGACATAAAACTCTGGGTCAGACATAAAGCCTGGTATGAGCGATAAGCATCTAAACAGAATAATAACAGGTATACTAAACCATACCTACACCTGGACCTGCAACCAAAGAGTTAGTACCACATACCGTACAATACTCTAAGGTGCCAGAATAAGTAGTGTAAGAATACGGGGGTGGGGTGTGCATGTCATAATGATAGCAAATAAATCATCCATAGCAACCATCCTCACATTTCTCACTCAGTGCATAAAGCATACGATATCTACCACTTTGGAACACTAGACAAACTGAGGTAACGACGAATCCCGACTTGTAGAAACCCTGCTATAACCAAGCTAAACATATGGGGTCATGACCAACATTTCAATGACCCACTTCATTGGTTGTAGCCCTTGGTCCTACCGATGCCAAAATGGCCCTGAACCCGCCTTCGTACCTCCTACCATAGTGGTCCAAAGCTATAGACGTCGATAACTCCTTGGCACGCGTCCCGCAGCAAAGCCCAACCATGAAGCGGACTCGTTGATTCCCATCTGAATCTTGAGCTCTAACTTCTCATTTGGACTTCCTTTGCATCTCGGGTATTGGTCGAATTGGAGTGGGTCTTCAGAAGAGTTGTCGCGCATTAACAGTCCTAGAATTCGGTTCGGTAGTCATCACCTTCATTGGTTCGGGTCGGTAGTCATCACCTTCATCGGTTCGGGTCAGGTACTCCGCTTCGGGTCGGGTCAGTGTCCCCCTCTGGGTCGGGTCGGGTTAATGTCTCCCTTCCAGTTTTCTCCGATCAGCTCCCTCGTTTTCCATCTACTCCGATCCGATCCCGTTCTCCATCTGCCCTGATCCGATCCGCTCCCTTCGCCTTGCTCCAGTCGTAGCCTTCCATTCTTGAGTCGATCCGATCTGGTCTCCATTATTCTTCCGATCCGATCCCTTTTGTCCACTCCAACTCTAAGTAAACGGCCTTCCTTTTTGCCAAGTCTCCTATGTGCCAAACTCCAGTTCGGGTCGGTTTTCTTGCCCAGTTCACATATCCGATCCGAGCCTCATCCGATCCGAACCGGTTAGGAACCTGCACATTTCTGCAACTTTCCAGCGAGCTTTCTACGCCATTCGACGACGTTTTCGACCAATTTAACCATTCTAATCAATCATAAAACATACCATAGAGTCATAGCAACACGTAATAGCAACCACAAACAGCAAACAACAATTCAAATGAATCAAAATAGATCAAAAGTGGCTAAAACCTCACATTTTCCTATAATCCTTCTTAATCATGTTTAAGCACATACTTAGTAAAACTTAATCAAATCGTCTAAATTTTCTAACAGAGGCATGAAATATTATTTAAGAATTTCTAAACATTTTTCCAGAATTTATTAGTGTATAAATTCGCTAATCTTCACTAATCACCCTTAATTAACTGTAATTAAAGTCAAAACGATACTATCACTCACCTTTGCCACAACTAAAACCCCAAAACTGAAATATTCTCTGATTTGGCGTTGTTCCCAATCTTACACAGCAGCTCTACCTCGGTTCTCGTGCTAATACTTCTTGATTTGATGTTTGCTAAGCCTAATCTTCAATTAGAAAGTGATTAAGAGGTGTTTTGAAGAGATTTAGAGGGTGGAGGCCATGGCTAAGTTAAGAGGAATGAATAGTGACGGCTGAAAAAATGAGAAAAAGGTATTCTCCAAACCCTAACAGCCCTTTTAAAATCCTAATCCCGAAATTCCCCTTTGGGCCTAGCTGTTAATCACCCGGTTAAGCCCAATTAAGCTGTTTTTCACCATCTGAAACTTGTTTCAGCCATATCTCCCAAACGGTGAGTCCGTTTGGCTAATGTGACCACTCTACGGAAAGAGAAACCATCATCCGGAGCCAATGGAAGTGGTTTCAAGTCAAAATTCATTTCCAGTCAAAAGTTATGGCCAAAACAGTACCAACTAGGGGTAAAATGGTCATTTAAAAATCGGGAAAAATCATGAACATGGGAAATGACCCCAATAGTCGTCTCCCAAAGTTTACATGACCATACGACTTCGTATGTGAAAGAAATAAATATTCTACGATCCTATAATGCGTAGAATGCGGGTCGTTACACTCTCCCCCCCTTAAGAAATTTCGTCCCCGAAATTCCTTAACCCAAAACATACAAAGGATCCCGCATGCCTAACAACCACATACAACAATCAAACATGCAAAACAAGCAAACAAGCCTATCCTAGCATGCGGAAAACTAAATCGAAGTCAAAATCTTACCAGGCAAAGAGTTCTGGGTATGTCTTCCTAATGTTCTCCTTTGTCTCCCAAGTACAATCATTCTCGTCCTCGCTCCACTGTACCTTGACTAGCTTCACGGCCTTCCTTCGAAGTTGCTTCATGTCGTGCTCGACAATACGGGCCGGCTTGCGGTTCCCAACTGCCTCGGGTTCTACTTCGAAGTCCTCTAACTGATCAGGTGAAACACTCATATCTGAGTCGTGAACGAACTTCCTTAGTTGGGAAACATGAAATACGTTGTGAACTCCCGCCATCTTCTCTGGTAAGTCAATTCTATATGCCAAATTCCCGACTAGTTCAAGAACAGGGAATGGGCCAACGAATCTTGGTGCCAACTTGCCTCTCCTGCCAAATCGTATTATGCTCTTCAACGGAGAAATCTTGACAAACACCAAGTCACCAACGGAGAATTTTAAGTCTCTTCTCCTCTTATCAGCATAACTCTTCTGCCTATCTTGGGCAGCCTTCATCCGTTGTTGAATGATCATGATCTTATCTGATGTTTCCCTCACCACATCTGGTCCAAGCATAAACTTCTCGCCAGTCTCTATCCAACATGATGGTGAATTACACGGTCTTCCGTACAAAGCTTCAAACGGAGCCATACCGATACTGGATTGGTAGCTATTATTATATGCAAACTCTACTAGATGCAAATGGTCATCCCATGATCCACCAAAATCCCATATACATGCTCTCAAGAGATCTTCCAGAATACGATTCACCCTCTCCGTCTGACCGTCGGTCTGAGGATGATATGCATTACTGAGATGTAACTCTGACCCTAGAGCCTCTTGTAAGCTCTTCCAAAACCCATTAGTGAACAACGGGTCTCGATCGCTCACAATGCCTTTAGGTACTCCATGAAATCTCACTACCCACTTCATATACAATTCTGCTAACTTAGCTGTCGTTCTGGTCGATTTAACTGGTATAAATCTTGCACTTTTAGTCAGTCGATCCACAATCACCCAAATGCTATCATGTCCCGATCTAGTCCTTGGTAAACCATCGATGAAATCCATCGAGACTTGCTCCCATTTCCATTCGGGAATTTCTAATGGCTGTAACAACCCACTAGGCTTCTTTTGCTCGGCTTTAACTAGCTGGCAATTCATGCACTTGGATATAAACTTCCCAACGTCTCTTTTCATCCCTTCCCAGTAGTAAGTCTGCTTCATATCTCGATACATCTTATTACCACCGGGGTGTATAGTCAGTTTTGAGTGATGACACTCTCTGAGCACTTCATCTCTCAATCCATTGACATTGGGTACAACAAGCTTTCCATTCTTTCTAAGCCATCCATCTCGATCAAGCCCATACTTGTTCACCTCCTCATCGACACACATCTCTAACTCGGAGATGATTTCCAATAGGTTAGGATCGTCCCTCTGACTAGAGCCGATCCGCTCAATTAAAGTGGGTCTGATCGTCAAACTTGCTAACATTTCTGGATCCAATTCGCACTTTGGTCTGAAATCAAACCCCGCGATATACTCTAGTTGCTTCCATTCAAGGAACATAGCCCCTAAGCTGGCATGCCTTCTACTCAATGCATCAGCCACCGCATTGCCCTTTCCCGGTGTGTATGCGATGTCAAAATCATAGGAAGCTAAGAACTCTAACCATCTCTGCTGAAGGAGATTCAGATCTTTCTGAGAGAAGAGATACTTTAACGACTTATGATCTGTGAACAGCTCAAATCTTTCTCCCAAGAGATAGTGTCTCCACATCTTTAACGCGAACACGATCGCTGCTAATTCTAAATCATGGGTAGGGTATCTTCTCTCGTGCGGTTTCAATTGCCGACTTGCATAAGCTACAACCCTACCGCCTTGCATCAATACAGCACCCAGTCCGGTACCACAGGCATCCGTGTATACCGTCATCTCTTCATCCCCCTTAGGAATGACTAACACTGGTGCGCTTGTCAACCTGTCCTTTAGACTTTTGAATGCATTCTCGCACCTTTCATCCCAGACAAAAGCTTGATTCTTCTTGGTTAACTGGGTCAATGGTGCTGTTATCTTGGAGAAACCTTGGATAAACTTACGATAATATCCGGCTAATCCCAAGAAACTTCTTACATCTGTTGCGTTCTTGGGCGTAGGCCAATCTTGTACCGTAGCCACCTTCGCCGGGTCCACGGCAATACCATTCTCTGATACAACATGGCCCAAGAACCTCACTTCACTCTTCCAGAAGTGGCACTTAGAAAACTTGGCTTTCAATTGGTGTTTTCTCAACACCTCCATCACTACTCTTAAATGTTCCTTGTGTTCTTCCTCTGTCCTCGAATAGACCAAAATATCATCAACGAACACAAGGACAAACTTATTCAACTGATCTCTGAATACCCTATTCATAAGATCCACAAAATATGCCGGGGCATTAGTCAGCCCAAATGGCATAACCAACCATTCATAAAATCCAGACGGCGTTCGAAATGCCGTTTTAGCTATACTCTCAGCTTCCACTCTAAGCTGATGAAAACCTATCGCGAGATCCAACTGAGAGAACACTCTCGCGCCACATAACTGATCGAACAAATCATCTATCCGCGGGAGAGGATACTTGTTCTTCCTCGTCAATTTATTCAACTCGCGGTAGTCTACACACAAATGAAGGGAACCATCCGCCTTGGTATCAAACACAACTGGTGCTCCCCATTCAGAAACACTCCTTCTGATAAATCCCTTCTTCAAAAGATCGCTGACTTGCACCTCGAGCTCTCGCTGCTCCCTTGGTGCCATACGACGAAGTGGCATCACTATAGGCCTGGCATCTTTTACCAAATCAATACGGAACTCAATCTCTCGGTGTGGTGGAAGTCCGGTCACTTCTTCAAAAACATCCGGATACTGGCCAACCACGGGCAAACCTGACAACTCACTATGCGGAATGTCGAGGGAGTTTAGAAAACTAGCCAATACTCCCTCACTGGGTAGACCACCAAATACTATCCTCCGCCCATCATCCGCTCTAGCTGTCACCAAAAAGCCCTCACAGTCTACCACCACCCCGTATCTTTGGAGCCAATCTACTCCCAAAATAATGCCAAACCCAGTAAAGCCCAAAACAAAGCAATCACAAACAAACATGCATCCATGACTCGATAGGACCACATTACGACAAATCATGCTAAGGCTAGTAGAACCACCAATCGGGTTCGTCACTACTAAAGGTCTATCGACAACCTCGGGCTCCAATCCCAACCTATCTACCAGGTCACTAGATATGAAAGAACTGGAAGCTCCGGTATCAAATAAAACTCTAACAGGAACATCGTAAACAGAAAGCATACCTTGAATGACGATATTCTTTCCTTTCTCCGCCGCAGTTGGGGCATTCGACGAAGAAGGAATAGCATTAAGCCATATGCTTTCACCATTTTCTTTTCTTTGGGGGGTTGCGGACACTTGTCCTTGTGATGTCCCATCTGGCCACAGTTGAAGCACTTCCTATCCGCTGGCTTGGCCCGACAATTACTAGCATAATGGCCCTTCTTACCACAGCTGAAGCACTCCACATCTTGCTTATTCTTTTTCTTCTGGCCATCCTTAGCCTGATTCTGCTTTCTCTTATTCTGGGAACCACCCTTGCCTCCACCACTTGCTTGTGGCTTTGGCTCATCTGCGGATGCAACCTCAGTCTTCGGCTTAGGGTAGAGACTTTCTGACCTCAATGCTTTCCCTACAATCGACTCAAACGTCTCGTCGATGTGGTTAATAAGCCTTTCCCCCAAGTACTGATCCAAACCAGTTATGAATTTCTCATTCTTCTTTTCGGCAGTATCAATAAGAGATAACCCATATTTTGACAAAGTGTCAAATTCAGCAATATACTCCGAGACAGCTCTGCCATTCTGCTTGAGCTCCAAGAATTTCTTAAACAATACTGATTTCTGAGCAGCTGGAATGAACTTCTCGCTAAAGCGAGCCTTAAACTGCTCCCAAGTAATCTGATCTTCGGGAGTAGCTGCCTTTATAGCATTCCACCAATTCATTGCCCGCCCTTGCAACTGACGGGACGCTAACTTTCTCTTCATTGCATCCTCGATACCCAAATCCTCGAAGATACATTCGCAACTATCCAACCAATCCTGAACATCCGTGGCCGACTCCGTTCCATGGAACGGCTTCCCACCAAGGCTAGTATAATCCTTATTCAGCTTGGCGAAGTCGACTCTTGGCGCCTGCACTATTGGACCACCACCATTTCCACCATTGGGAGCTGCCCTTTGTACATCTCTAAGCATCTCTCTCATGAGGTCAGTAAACATCGTCCTCATGTCAGCAGCATTCCCATTATTGGCTCCCCTACCAGCACCTCTAGTATATCGGCTCATCGTCAATCTGAAAAAGGAAACGATTAACGACTCCATAGTGGTGCTAGTGCAGTACGACTTCATCCTTATACTAGTAATAGTATATATATATAGCTTTTAAAAACCAAAGTAATCACAAATACGCTCTCTCGCATACGTATATTATCTCTCCCTGATAACTTCCCTAGGTTAACTACGCAACCTAGAGCTCTGATACCAAGTGTGACGGCCCGCCCCGCACCAACCGACATTTACTCCAAAAGTGCACTGTACACATGTCCAATTAGCACGGAACGGTCGCCAAAGAAAGGAAAGAAGGGAAGGAACTAATCGAGGAACCTGTAGAATGTCTCATAGCGCATGGAATAAAATATAATAATAACATACTTGACATAAAACAGGTGAGACAGTGCATAAGCTGATAACTAAAATCAACATCAATCATCAGAGCAGCGGAAATTCAACTACAGCTTATTACAATTTTCCAAATTTACTGTCTCTAAACAAAAGAAAGCTAAAGTAGAAGATACACCACCAATGCCCAAGCAGTGATCTTCAACAACACAGGGAGAATATTATTTATATAGTACGTGGAAGCCTCCTGCTCGTCTCCGGATCATCTACCCGTGCATCACCAGCTAACCTGTCTCTAGTCTGCTCGTGTGAGCACCCAGAGTAATAAGAGGAGACATAAAACTCTGGGTCAGACATAAAGCCTGGTATGAGCGATAAGCATCTAAACAGAATAATAACAGGTATACTAAACCATACCTGAACCTTGACCTGCAACCAAAGAGTTAGTACCACATACCGTACAATACTCTAAGGTGCCAGAATAAATAGTGTAAGAATACGGGGGTGGGGTGTGCATGTCATAATGATAGCAAACAAATCATCCATAGCAACCATCCTCACATTTCTCACTCAGTGTGTAAAGCATACGATATCTACCACTTTGGAACACTAGACAAACTGAGGTAACGACGAATCCCGACTTGTAGAAACCCTGCTATAACCAAGCTAAACATATGGGGTCATGACCAACATTTCAATGACCCACTTCATTGGTTGTAGCCCTTGGTCCTACCGATGCCAAAATGGCCCTGAACCCGCCTTCGTACCTCCTACCATAGTGGTCCAAAGCTATAGACGTCGATAACTCCTTGGCACGCGTCCCGCAGCAAAGCCCAACCATGAAGCGAACTCGTTGATTCCCACCTGAATCTTGAGCTCTAACTTCTCATTTGGACTTCCTTTTCATCTCGGGTATTGGTCGAATTGGAGTGGGTCTTCAGAAGAGTTGTCGCGCATTAACAGTCCTAGAATTCGGTTCGGTTCGGTAGTCATCACCTTCATCGGTTCGGGTCGGTAGTCATCACCTTCATCGGTTCGGGTCAGATACTCCGCTTCGGGTCGGGTCGGTGTCCCCCTCCGGGTCGGGTCGGGTTACTGTCTCCCTTCCAGTTTTCTCCGATCAGCTCCCTCGTTTTCCATCTACTCCGATCCGATCCGCTCCCGTTCTCCATCTGCCCTGATCTGATCCGCTCCCTTCGCCTTGCTCCAGTCGTAGCCTTCCATTCTTGAGTCGATCCGATCTGGTCTCCATTATTCTTCCGATCCGATCCCTTTTGTCCACTCCAACTCTAAGTAAACGGCCTTCCTTTTTGCCAAGTCTCCTATGTGCCAAACTCCAGTTCGGGTCGGTTTTCTTGCCCAGTTCACATATCCGATCCGAGCCTCATCCGATCCGAACCGGTTAGGAACCTGCACATTTCTGCAACTTTCCAGTGAGCTTTCTACGCCATTCGACGACGTTTTCGACCAATTTAACCATTCTAATCAATCATAAAACATACCATAGAGTCATAGCAACATGTAATAGCAACCACAAACAGCAAACAACAATTCAAATGAATCAAAATAGATCAAAAGTGGCTAAAACCTCACATTTTCCTATAATCCTTCTTAATCATGTTTAAGCACATACTTAGTAAAACTTAATCAAATCGTCTAAATTTTCTAACAGAGGCATGAAATATTATTTAAGAATTTCTAAACATTTTTCCAGAATTTATTAGTGCATAAATTCGCTAATCTTCACTAATCACCCTTAATTAACTGTAATTAATGTCAAAACGATACTATCACTCACCTTTGCCACAACTAAAACCCCAAAACTGAAATATTCTCTGATTTGGCGCTGTTCCCAATCTTACACAGCAGCTCTACCTCGGTTCTCGTGCTAATACTTCTTGATTTGATGTTTGCTAAGCCTAATCTTCAATTAGAAAGTGATTAAGAGGTGTTTTGAAGAGATTTAGAGGGTGGAGGCCATGGCTAAGTTAAGAGGAATGAATAGTGACGGCTAAAAAAATGAGAAAAAGGTATTCTCCAAACCCTAACAGCCCTTTAAAACTCCTAATCCCGAAATTCCCCTTTGGGCCTAGCTGTTAATCACCCGGTTAAGCCCAATTAAGCTGTTTTTCACCATCTGAAACTTGTTTCAGCCATATCTCCCAAACGGTGAGTCCGTTTGGCTAATGTGACCACTCTACGGAAAGAGAAACCATCATCCGGAGCCAATGGAAGTGGTTTCAAGTCAAAATTCATTTCCAGTCAAAAGTTATGGCCAAAACAGTACCAACTAGGGGTAAAATGGTCATTTAAAAATCGGGAAAATTCATGAACATGGAAATGACCCCAATAGTCGTCTCCCAAAGTTACATGACCATACGACTTCGTATGTGAAAGAAATAAATATTCTACGATCCTATAATGCGTAGAATGCGGGTCGTTACACTACATGTCGAACGATGCCCCCAAGTCTAGGACACACTACCTAGAGTGGTATATGTTCCTATACTTTTCCACGCATGTATCGCAAATCGTTATCGCTTGTCTAGATGCACATGTCCTGTAATGTGCGGCCCGAGTCCTATGGCAGGGCAAATCAAGGAATACAGAACTCGGTCGGGAGCTTTCAGATATCTGCCGATGCAGATGCTAAGGTCTATTTTTGTTCCAGTGGCTATGGTCCCACTTGACCCCTCCCTCAACTAATGAAAGGCACACCTTGAAAAATGAGAACTATACGCAGGCCCCCCATGCCCCACTGTCCAATGGCCATCCGCAACCATAACTAGATAGCAAGTATATGGTCTTTTGGAGTTCTCCGCCTTTCCGCTTCATGTATCTCGATTGACTCAAGATGGATGGTAGACGAAGAGTTGCTATCACAGGGCTACCGTTTTCTCGCCGAATCACGCTGGTCCATCCTAGTATTTAGGTTGCCATATTTTGCAACCAAGGCATACCCTTGGTTCTTCTACCGCAGACCTTAACCTCTGTGAGCCCAGGAGGATCATCTGCAGCATCACAGAGGGATACCAAGAGTACACTCACGTCCCCTCGAAGCCTCGGGCTTCGTAACCCAATTCGTTGGAGCCTTCGTTTAAATCAGACGGACGTTCGCTCCTTCCCGTGTCATACTAAGAATTACTACTTAGTTTTGCTAACTAAGGTTTACCACTTAGTTTCCAGAATCGTTGTTTTCTTAACTAAGGTTTACTACTTAGCTCCTTTTTCCCGACAATTTGGTTTGGTTAAGTGTCATTAGTCAATTCAAGCTAACTTAACCTTCTTCATTTATCCTGTTAAACTGGTTAAGTGTTATCAGTACTTCATGTTGACTTAAACTTACCACAACCCAAGTTATATTGGTTAAGTATTTCTCATTACTTAACCTTACCCATTCATCCTGTATTGGTTAAGTGTTCCTTTTTAACTTAACCTTGCCCGTCTGTTTTAACTAACATGTTATAAATGGTTAAGTATTATCCCTTCCTGTTTTAGACTTAACCTTACTCCTTTATCACAATCTGATGGTTAAGTGTTCAAGTTTACTTAACCCTACGGTCTAGCCCAGCTAACATATCAAATTGGCTAAGTGTATTTTATTTAACCCCAACCTCCAGTCTAGTTAACATGTTAATTTGGCTAAGTGTATTAACTTTACTTAACCCCACCTTCTAGTCTAGTTAACATGTTAATTTGGCTAAGTGTTTTCTTAGTTACTTAACCCCTACAAATCTTGTCTTGTTACCATGTTAAGTTGGTTAAGTGTCCCTATGGACTTAGCCCTCTCATTCTAGCTTAACTGTGTTATGTTGGTTAAGTGTTCCTATGGACTTAACCCTCCCATTCTAGCTTAACTGTGTTAAGTGTCAGTATGAACCTAACCCCACCCACCGGTCTGGTTATCATGTCGAATTGGTAAGTGTCTTAGTTAACTTAACCCTACCATTCTTGTTCTAGCTTTAACTAAATAAATTAAAGCCGCGACCACTCACATTAGACAGATATTGTTGCGAATACTGGATGTGCCGGTTGGTTCCGGGCAAGTTTACATCGCAACTCAGTCTAACCTCGTGTTAGGCATATTCGTGTTTTCTAAGTTCAAAGGGTTTTGATTAATTTTCAAATCAGGTATTGAAAGTAACCATCGCGTCCGTCAGATCAGTTAGGGATAGCCAGGGAGAGCAGGAAACTTGTATTTTCCAAACTCAAGCCTAAACACTATCCTCTCTGTCACCCTAGAACTTTCTAGCGTGTTATTAAAAGAGATGTCGTTAATAAACCTTTACTTTGTCTAAATTTTCATTTTCTCATTTAGGACAAATTCTATAAGTAAATTATTCCTAATTTACTTATTTCCTAATTACTCTTTTAATGTAAATTGTCAACATTAATTCTTATGGCCCATTTTCCTCTCTATATCATATTTATGCTTTTTGGTATGTAAACTATACCATATTAAGTGTCACTAACCATGATTTTGCTAAACATGACAATTACTCCCTATTATGGCCAATTTCAAATTTATGCCAATATACTTATCATGCCAAATTAGCTAATCCAATTCTGATTTAACATTCTAATTACAGTTCATGTCAAACTAGACCTATTATTCTAGTTCACAATTCATGTAAATGCTAGATTTACAAGTCAATACTAGGTTCAAATTACACATCCTATAATTCATGTCAAATTTATCCAATTTGCATTTCTATGAACATGCCATAATACATGTTCCCAATTTATGCCAATTTCCAAGTTTATAACTATGTTTTTATTAAATTTCATATTTTGCCCAAATCGTATTCCCACCGTTCGTATAATCGTGATTCAATCTAGATTATAGATAAATCTAGATTCGTAGAAAATGGGGAATGAACCAAAGATGCTATGCATAATAACTGGCATAAAATGATAATTTACTAATTACCGACCTAACGAATTACACTGAAGTTGATCTAAAACATCGAAAGCCTATAGGTCTGAAAATCTTATGACATAAAAAGGGTTGAATAACCACGTAGGTTCAAGAACATGGGTAGACCTAACTTAATAGGTAAATTCCCAAGGTCTAAAACAAAAGAAAACCAAGAATAGACAGAATAGAAAATCAGGTTTAGACCCAATTTCACAGTCACAAAACTTAAGCAACACTTTCGTAGTCATGAATCATAGGTGTTTAGTCACAGTTGTCCTTGTTATGTCATAGGCAATAGTTTATGTTTCCTAATCAAAGGCATAGGCTTGTGTTCGCAGTCAAAGGAAATAATTCTCATAGTCACAGTCACAGTCATAGGCAATGTTCATAGTCATAGGCAAGGCCTAATTGGTCATCGAATCATAACAGTTCTTAATTTGGTCCAAAGATATAGGCATAGATTCAAATAGAAAGATTTGGCATATTCTTTTATTCCTTTAATTTCATGTCACGAACAGAGAGAAACGTTCAAATCTAAAAAGTAACTAACTTACAGAGGTTAGATTAGAATAGAAAGATGGCGCTGCTATGATTCGTGCGACGTTGCTCGAAACCGTTTGAGTTAGCCTTTGATTCTTATCTTGAAGCTTTAATCTTGATTCGAATCTCTTCTGGACAACTTGAGCAGCATAAACTTGTCTTGGATTTTCGTATTATTTTCTTATTTTTATTTATTTATACATTTTCTCATAGGCGGCATAAGGATAGAAAAGAATTGTGAATAGAGAAGGAGACTAGGACTGTTTATAAGGGTTAGGAGGACTAACCTAGGCAGAAAATGTGACCAAATACATCAGAATGAACCAGGTTCAGAAAACTGGAAAAAGCGGGGGGGGGGGGGGAGGGGGGTCGACCCCCAGGTCGACTACCCAGTCGACCTGGGTGCCTTGGGCGGGAAAATTCCCGACCAGCCCAATCTGGGTCCGATTTTTGAAATTTGAACTCGTTTTCTGACCTATTTTGAAACTTGAACTTCGCTGAATCTTCCGGAGGTCATATCTTCCTCTTACGGACTCCGATTTACGCAAACTCGGACTCGTTTTCATGTAGAATTCCGAGACGAACGCAACGGCACAGCCCGTTTCTCCTGATTTTGTTTTTAACTTTTAATTCTGCCTTGATTTGTGAGTCCTAGTGTTATAGAATTACGGGGTGTTACATTCTCCCCCACTTAAAAGGATTTCGTCCCCAAAATCTTCAAGTTAGGAAGAATGTGTCATGCCATCCAATCACCCATCTACTCAACCATTCAATCACAGGAATTCATTGTCCTTAAAAGATTTCTAATGCTTCCATGTTCATATGCATAGTGTGTATATATGTCTTTATCTAATGCAAAATCAGGCGGTCTACTGATTCAGTTGACCTCCTTAATGCGAATCATATCAGTGCCATGCGTCCAATCATGTATGCAAGCATCCCTAGTTATGTAAATACTACATGTGTGCATAGCCATTCATCCATATGCAACATCCACATGATAACATATCAAGTTCAACTTACAAACAAATACGTATCTGTAAATGCAATATGAAAGCGTCCGAACTGATCTAGTGCCCAATACGTATGTCTATGCATTCGCGAGCAACCATTAGCAACCACTCGAAACCATCAACCATAACATGTTTCAAATACATGTTTACATCCAAAAGAGTTTCTACCTAAGGATCGAAGATACGACCTAAAGGATATACTTTGGAAAGAGAGAAACAATTATGCGTAAAGCTCCTAAACAAAGAAATCAAGGATGCACCCTTAAGGAAAAAGGGTATGATGCTAGTTAGCCTTCTTGAGCTTTACTCCACTGTATCTTAACTAATTTAACTTCACGATTGTGAAGTTTCTGACCTCCATTTCCAAAATAAACAGATGTCCATTACGGTACCAAGTGTATGTACTAAGATGATTAGAGGTCTCCCTCTTATCCACCATGCCATAACTATAAGGGTCGAAAGGTCACTACGTGCTTTTTAGAGCGCCTGCCACAAATATTCATCCCTCACGCAAACCATCCTAGTCGAACTCGACATTCCTCAAGTACAAGCCCCAAAGGTCTAAACCAATATCAGAAAAGCACCCAAGGAATATCTCCTCCGAATTTAGACATTCTACGTGCGATGATATAAGCAAACTCGATAGCTATTCTCAAATCCCTACTAACCAAAAATAAACTGGCCGGACCACCAACTTGATTTGAGACTCTAGTGGGATCTTTCTTGTAAAAACCCGTAACTTCCCCGTAAAGGAAAGAGCGGATCGTTCGAGAACAAGCCCAAAATAGAACGCATACGGAAGAACATTTCACTGTATATCACAACAATGCATCAGATTACAAGAATATACAGAGTAAAAACAAATAAATATTACACAGAAATATCAGAGATTTAAATAAATTACATAGCAGCGGAAAATAATACAATATACAACTAGAGGAGATATACGGATACAAAGCTTTCCGGATATCGTTCCAGCTGTAATCCAGGATCCTGTGAATATAAATCTGCAAAACCAAAACTACTAGCTGCCCATGTCAAAATAAGGGCACCCAGAGTTTAGGTTAAAACAATAAACTCCAGGTCAGTCATGTGACTGGTGTGAGAACTAAAACAGTTAATCTTTATTTTTAAAGTTAGGTAAATCAAGGGACCACGCCGTATAACACGGAACGGGTTTCCTCCCAAGAATACCAGTGCATAAAACAACAGCGCAATGCTAAATAAAGAAAAATGAAGCTATTATAAGACCCAAGTCCTATCACACAATGCAACGCAAGCCGGGGGATAGGGTTTTTACCTTATAATAGCCAAGAATGCTTGATACGTTTAAAAGAAATCATTTGATACCATTATAAGTGTATAATGCAAAAAATAACTTCAAATCATAAGTATCAATCATAGGCGGCATGGGTACCATATATCATGTCGCCATATATAGGTTTACAAATAAAACCGCAAATGTCACGTATTTGGAAATTGGATTTCCGTCTATGAACCGAGGCAAAAGATAGTCCTCAACCGATTCGAGACTGCCTAGCCCGAGTCTCAGGATCAGAACGCATCGACCCTTGGAGCGACAGGGCCGGTCCACACGGAGTGGATTAAAAATGCCTGAGCACTACGTTTCGCCGCCCTTTGGGGCGTAAGCGAGCCAACGAATGACTCCATCGGACCCGGATCGTCCGATCTAACCGAGGCGCCTCGCAACAGCAACAACCACGTAAGTCAAACTCGTCAGGGCGTGTAAAACCACTGACGCCACTTTTTAGCTAGGAGGAAACGTAGGCCCTCCCTGAGGTCCTTTCTCCCGTTTCTGGTTCATACCGGGGTGTGAAACTCGCGAAGCAAACGTTACACAAAGCTATGCCACAAAGGCCGTTCTTTGATCATCACCACAAGACTTTGCTTTTCAACAGAAGCCTCGATCAATTGCCACTTAGGCATGCCACACAAGCAATTCACTCCATGCGTTTGATATCCATCAATATATAACCCCTGAGCTCGTACGTCTCAGAGAAGGGCGTTAAGCAAGAGAATAAATTCTCCGCCTCCAAACAGATATATATTTAATAGAGATCAATCACACGGACTAAAATCCAATGTCAGACACATAGTCCATTTACAAGTCCGTTCTGGGTCTGAACGAAACCGGAGGCACCTAGTACCCCACATATCCATCGATCTCCAAGTACGTCTGGACGATCACTAACTGTTTCCATCTTCTTGGGTGTACAGCCCAATCAAGATCATCAGTAATCACCCAAACGACGTGAAGACCTCCGGTCTTCGACCATCGTCTTCATCTTCGACTTATCGTCGTATCAGTTATTCAAAATGGGATAAACCCGGTCTTTCCGAATAACTCGCGTATATTTTAAATAAGTGTTACACAAACACAACATACGCCTCATTCCAATTCATTAGTCACTAACCGTAAAATTAATCAAGAGAATAATTCCCCAAATATTAACCCCGAAGGCCGAAACCAACATCAGATCAATATCCAGAAAACCATTCTGCTTGGCTAACCGACAGTTAGTTTCTAAATTTCACATTCATAGGGAAAGGTTCCCATTAATTTTATCAAAGATAAATTCTTTAAATTTATTCTTTAATCTATTTTTGAATATCGATTCAAACTAGTCGGGATTAACGAACCTTACCGAAGTAATCATTTATTTTAATTTCTCAATCCCAACCTATTCATCCCATGAAGTAAAACTGGTTATACTTCATATCTAACACCACGGTGTTATCGGTAAATTCAATTACCATTTCACGTTCAAATCTAATTAAAGATTTAACTATCGCTTGGAGTAAAACTGGTGATACTCCATTCTCGATTATTTCAATCTAATTAAAGATTCATTAAAACCCCACTTAGTTTTAATCTTTAACTGGGTTAAAGAATCAGTGTCATTTAAAACACCGTTCACGATAAACCCAAAATCACATTCCATTAATTATCAGGTTAAAGAACGAGTGTTATTTAAAACACTGTCCACGATAAACCCAAAAATCAATATCAATTCAATTCCAATTAAATACTATTTAATTGGTACACTTCATTAAATCTAAATAAAAAGATTTAATCTTTTCTCAACTGGGTTCAAGAACAGTGTTAATGAAGACACCATTCACGACAAACCCAAATCAGATTTGATATTTAAATACAAGGCTCTGAATAGAAAATATCCCGGCTTATATTCAATATCAAATTCTACGATTAACAAATGTCGTATTGGAAATAACGATATAAATATATATATATATATCTTTCAAATTTCCATAACAACATCTGTATAATCCCGAATTCCAACATCGAAATATTCCGAAGACAATTTTGATTCAAATCCACTCCAATGCAATCATTGGAAATTCTGGTTATTTTCAAAACCATTTTAAAATCAATTTATTCATTTAAAAATAAATAGAATTATAATTCTAGTTCAAAACTAGTTTACTTCGATAAAAATCTATTTTTATCTTTTCAAATATGGAGTTTTTCACCCCAATTCTTCACAAATCATTTCTTATGATTTTACACAAATTATTACTATTTTTAATAATTTTATCAAGGCCCGTACAGTCGATTTCCATCAATGGCCATCGAACTGCACTTACAACGACCTTTTTCAAATTTGATTTGGACATAATTCCAAATCCAACCGTTAGATTTTGAATTTCTAATATTCGTTAGAAAGTTCTTTTCGATACGAACCCAACGGTTCCGGTTTTAGGAGAATCCGACGGTCGGATCTCCCGTAATGTCCGTTTGAAATAAATGGTCGAAATTCGCGAACTGTCGCGGCGCGGCGCGTTCTTTTCAGGCCATTATATTATATATATAATATATATAATATATATATCGTCGATTTCTATTTAAAACGAATTTTATAAATAGTTTTAAATTCGTTTCAAAAGCAATTTCAACTTCCATTTCAATTCAAATCAAAATTGAATTCTTCCTTATAAATTCGTTTTAAAATTCATTTCTATTCATTTCAAATTTCAATTCAATTTGAATTCATTTCAATTCTCTTTCAATTCAATTTGAATTCGTTTTCAATTCAATTCAATTCCAAAGTTGTTTTCTATTCGATTCAATTCAAATTGGTTTTCTATTCGAATCAAATTCGTTATATATTCAATTGAAATCAAATTCGTTATATATTCAATTCGAATCAAATTCGTTTTCTTTTCAATTCGATTCAAATTTCATTTCAAAATATTCGATTTCGAAATCATTTTTCAATATTCATTTTAAAATGAATAAAATCGATATAAATATCGTTCACGTCAAAATGGCGTCAATCTAATCAATACGACTTAATGTATTTCTATTTTCAAATATTCTATTGCAAATATTTCCTATTATCAAAATATTTGTTATTATCAAAATATTTCGTTCAACACATGACTAATCTCAACGGATGAGTACAGTCAACACATGAACCTTTATTTTATATAGATCTTTATTTTTCAAATTGGAATGAGGCCCAATCAATTACCATATAAAGTTAATTATATGGATTCCATACAACACATGTATATAATAGCATTGAAAAATAATCAACCATAAACCAAAGTGCACTACACTGTATAAGCATCAAATATAGATATCTAACGCTTATAACAGCCTGTCAATCAATCGATCGACATATTTAATCAATCAGGATGAGTGAACTTCAAATTTCATCCCAACACCCGTGTTGGGTTTCAAATCAACAAACACAGATTTTATTTGTGCAGTTGGGTGATGTGTAAAATTTATCGACCAAATCAATGTCATTCAAATTAGTGTATATAAACAAATCGGCCGATTTGTTTATAAAGATTCATTTATTCATATTCACGTTAAAATTTATATTTTTAACGATAAAACATTTTATTCCAACACATGAATTTCTATTATTCATTTACACAATAAAATGATATTTTTATTTTTCTAACTCCTTTTAGAAAATTTCGACGGCATAACGGCACGATACTAGAAACGGGACGAGGCCTAGCCTTATCCCCGGTCTAGTGAAGGCCCACGCCATTCACACATCAATCAAATCCATTTCATTTCACCAAACAATTCAAATCAAATCATCTAACTAATCTATGCAACCAAACAAACAAGTCCATGGTCTGTGGACGATTGTGTCGGGTGCTACTAAGCACTGTCTGCATCCTAGTATATATATTTAACTAGAAAAGAAATTGAAGAGTGAGAAATTCTCACAGATAGCTATCCTAACTCCACGGCACTTCAAATGCAGGAAATCTTCACTGTTCTCTTCTCTTATCACTTTCTTCGCCCGTAGCCATTACATATGTAAAAATCGAATTTTTACTTCGCTATTCAATATATAAAAATCGAATTTTTACCACGATGTTATATAGATAAAAATTATATTTTCAAAAATATAGATTTCGCCTTTATAAAAATAAAGATCATATTTTTAATGTACCACTAGTATAAAAATTATATTTTTATTTTAAAAACATCTTAATAACTAATCAAAATCAAATCTTGCATTTAACCTGATAAAAATCTCGTCTTTAAACATGTAGAAAATCACTTCTCTCTAATGTTAAAAATCCTGCCTTTCCTATACTAAAAATCAATTCTTTTGCTTAGTGAAAAAAAAAATTCAGTTTATTAGCTTAGAAAAAATCAGTTTATTTGCTTAGTTATTAGCTTAGAAAAAAAAATCAGTTTATTATTCTGAAGAAATAACATAAAAAAAAAAGGGACCTTTGCCGTTGAAGGCGGGAATGGCGCCTGCTGGACGTCGGAGGGCGGTTGCAGGTGGTCTTCCGGCTAGGGCGTGGCTTCTAGTGGTGCGGATCCGGCGCGATGTCTGTGGTGCTTCGATTTGGGGATGCGGTTGTCAAGAGGAGGGGCGCGAGGGAGGAGAGCTGGAGGGGCTTCGTCGGTGGCGGCGACCAGGTGGATGCGGCGGCGCCTCCTGCGGTGGCGCGATGGAGGAGCAACGACGAGCTCTCTCGTCGTATTTTTTTATTTTTTTATTTTAATTTCATCTGAGTGGGAGAGAGAATATAGAGGGGGGGGAATGTATATATAATATATATTATTTAATTTATTTTCCACCTTAAGGTTGACTTTTCGTTCAAACACCAACCGAGGTCCAACGACTGTCGTCCATAGCGTTTTACCCCCATTCCGAACACAATGTGATATGTATCGTAGGCTGATTCGGCTGTTGCAATCAGTTTCCGTTGAATTTACATTTAAATCATTATATTGAATTTTAAACGTACATTTCAAATTACCGGGGTCACATACTAACTCTATAAATCCCAAAAAAATATTTTCTAGCTTCGTACTGACGATACGGTCCTAACAAAACTAATTTCGCCGAATTCTGAGACCGTTAGAAAAATGGCCATTTTCCAGTCGATTAAAATCAACTGAAACTGGTCAAACACGTTTCCATTTGTCACGCTCACATATTGATTCGAAAAATTATGAAATTTGAAACCTAGCAATAACTTTACATCACGGACCCAACAAAAGTGGTTTCGTCGAAATCCGAGGTCGTTTGCAAAATGTCCATTTTTAAGGGACTGAATTCCATAGCGACTATTCAGAATTTTCAACTGGACATATCTTTTGATTCCCGCTATGAAATTTTGATTTGTTGGATTCGTTGGAAAGATATTATCGATTTGATCCTAATGTTTTTGGTTTCACTAAAATCCGGATTGTTTTGCACCCGGTACATTCAATTGAAGTTTGAAATCGAATTATCGAACTACCGCGCCATTTTCAATTCTATTTATAATTATATTCTAATGACGACGTATATAATATATACGTCGAATTTCAATTCCAAAATAAATTTTCCTTCGTTTTTATTTAAAATGATTCATTTTAAATATTCAAAATTCGCTAAAATTGCCAAAATAAAAATTTTAAACTGGCCCAGATTTTCGGGTTATTACAATCTCCCCCACTTAAAACTTTTCGTCCCCGAAAAGGAACAAAGTCGAAAGTGGTTTGATTAATCAACTCTACGTTCGATCTGGCTTCCATTCTCCAACTTTTCAGTTTCTGAGAATTTTCAAAAATTTCAAAATTTTGGCTAACACCCTAAATTTTTGAAAATTTTTGCCATAACCTCCCCTGCAATGGGAGCATCGGGAAATCTCAAATAGCTTCCCCGGTCCTTCAGATCTCAAAAAGAAAAAGAAAAAGCCAAGCGGCTAGCCAATAGGCTCATAAAATCATCATCACCCAAACAAAACAGTAAATTATGTAGTAAACATGTACCTATTTGTCGGGCAAACAAATTTTATTTTTTGCTCTAGCCTCCTTGCTATGACCTGTTCAATGTAAGTACATGTATATGCAAGCAAATGCGACCAATTTTCAATACAATTCAATATTTGGTTCAATTAGGCTAAATGGTTCAAAATTATCAAACAAATAAACAAAAAACACAAACATCAATCAATTAGTTGATTAGCTTTTGAAATTCATAACTTTGATATATAGCCAAAAATCAGATTTTGGATGCCAAATCACAACAATAGGTCCTATCTAATTTTGGTTCTCACACCAGTCAATAGGAAATATATAGAAAGCCCACTTTCGTCACTCGAACATAAATTCTAATGATGGAGCTCCATCATCAAAATCATCTCCGGGCGATTAGAGTGTAATTCTATATCTATCCAGTGTATTAAAACTTCAAATACACGTTTGCAAGGCGTATATGAAAAATCTTTATATACTGGACTGTCCAAATCTATACAAATAAATAATCAAATACGAATAGTTGATTTAAATTTTCAAAACAAAATTAGTTTTCATTTTAAAAATATACTCTTCACACTCGTTCTAGGATACTACTGGTCCCATCTCTAACGAGTCATTCCCATTGGATATTACTAATCCAATATCTGATGAATCCTTTCGTATGGTTCTAATGTGCCTTGTTCTCTGCTTTGTAAACCAAAGCTCTGATACCAACTGTAAAAACCCGTAACTTCCCCGTAAAGGAAAGAGCGGATCGTTCGAGAACAAGCCCAAAATAGAACGCATACGGAAGAACATTTCACTGTATATCACAACAATGCATCAGATTACAAGAATATACAGAGTAAAAACAAATAAATATTACACAGAAATATCAGAGATTTAAATAAATTACATAGCAGCGGAAAATAATACAATATACAACTAGAGGAGATATACGGATACAAAGCTTTCCGGATATCGTTCCAGCTGTAATCCAGGATCCTGTGAATATAAATCTGCAAAACCAAAACTACTAGCTGCCCGTGTCAAAATAAGGGCACCCAGAGTTTAGGTTAAAACAATAAACTCCAGGTCAGTCATGTGACTGGTGTGAGAACTAAAACAGTTAATCTTTATTTTTAAAGTTAGGTAAATCAAGGGACCACGCCGTATAACACGGAACGGGTTTCCTCCCAAGAATACCAGTGCATAAAACAACAGCGCAATGCTAAATAAAGAAAAATGAAGCTATTATAAGACCCAAGTCCTATCACACAATGCAACGCAAGCCGGGGGATAGGGTTTTTACCTTATAATAGCCAAGAATGCTTGATACGTTTAAAAGAAATCATTTGATACCATTATAAGTGTATAATGCATAAAACAACTTCAAATCATAAGTATCAATCATAGGCGGCATGGGTACCATATATCATGTCGCCATATATAGGTTTACAAATAAAACCGCAAATGTCACGTATTTGGAAATTAGATTTCCGTCTATGAACCGAGGCAAAAGATAGTCCTCAACCGATTCGAGACTCCCTAGCCCGAGTCTCAGGATCAGAACGCATCGACCCTTGGAGCGACAGGGCCGGTCCACACGGAGTGGTTTAAAAATGCCTGAGCACTACGTTTCGCCGCCCTTTGGGGCGTAAGCGAGCCAACGAATGACTCCATCGGACCCGGATCGTCCGATCTAACCGAGGCGCCTCGCAACAGCAACAACCACGTAAGTCAAACTCGTCAGGGCGTGTAAAACCACTGACGCCACTTTTTAGCTAGGAGGAAACGTAGGCCCTCCCTGAGGTCCTTTCTCCCGTTTCTGGTTCATACCGAGGTGTGAAACTCGCGAAGCAAACGTTTCACAAAGCTATGCCACAAAGGCCGTGCTTTGATCATCACCACAAGACTTTGCTTTTCAACAGAAGCCTCGATCAATTGCCACTTAGGCATGCCACACAGGCAATTCACTCCATGCGTTTGATATCCATCAATATATAACCCCTGAGCTCGTACGTCTCAGAGAAGGGCGTTAAGCAAGAAAATAAATTCTCCGCCGCCAAACAGATATATATTTAATAGAGATCAATCACACGGACTAAAATCCAATGTCAAGATCATCGGTAATCACCCAAACGACGTGAAGACCTCCGGTCTTCGACCATCGTCTTCATCTTCGACTTATCGTCGTATCAGTTATTCAGAATGGGATAAACCTGGTCTTTCCGAATAACTCGCGTATATTTTAAATAAGTGTTACACAAACACAACATACGCCTCATTCCAATTCATTAGTCACTAACCGTAAAATTAATCAAGAGAATAATTCCCCAAATATTAACCCCGAAGGCCGAAACCAACATCAGATCAATATCCAGAAAACCATTCTGCTTGGCTAACCGACAGTTAGTTTCTAAATTTCGCATTCATAGGGAAAGGTTCCCATTAATTTTATCAAAGATAAATTCTTTAAATTTATTCTTTAATCTATTTTTGAATATCGATTCAAACTAGTCGGGATTAACGAACCTTACCGAAGTAATCATTTGTTTTAATTTCTCAATCCCAACCTATTCATCCCATGAAGTAAAACTGGTTATACTTCATATCTAACACCACGGTGTTATCGGTAAGTTCAATTACCATTTCACGTTCAAATCTAATTAAAGATTTAACTATCGCTTGGAGTAAAACTGGTGATACTCCATTCTCGATTATTTCAATCTAATTAAAGATTCATTAAAACCCCACTTAGTTTTAATCTTTAACTGGGTTAAAGAATCAGTGTCATTTAAAACACCGTTCACGATAAACCCAAAATCACATTCCATTAATTATCAGGTTAAAGAACGAGTGTTATTTAAAACACTGTCCACGATAAACCCAAAAATCAATATCAATTCAATTCCAATTAAATACTATTTAATTGGTACACTTCATTAAATCTAAATAAAAAGATTTAATCTTTTCTCAACTGGGTTCAAGAACAGTGTTAATGAAGACACCATTCACGACAAACCCAAATCAGATTTGATATTTAAATACAAGGCTCTGAATAGAAAATATCCCGGCTTATATTCAATATCAAATTCTACGATTAACAAATGTCGTATTGGAAATAACGATATAAATATATATATCTTTCAAATTTCCATAACAACATCTGTATAATCCCGAATTCCATCATCGAAATATTCGAAGACAATTTTGATTCAAATCCACTCCAATGCAATCATTGGAAATTCTGGTTATTTTCAAAACCATTTTAAAATCAATTTATTCATTTAAAAATAAATAGAATTATAATTCTAGTTCAAAACTAGTTTACTTCGATAAAAATCTATTTTTATCTTTTCAAATATGGAGTTTTTCACCCCAATTCTTCACAAATCATTTCTTATGATTTTACACAAATTATTACTATTTTTAATAATTTTATCAAGGCCCGTACAGTCGATTTCCATCAATGGCCATCGAACTGCACTTACAGCGACCTTTTTCAAATCTGATTTGGACATAATTCCAAATCCAACCGTTAGATTTTGAATTTCTAATATTCGTTACAAAGTTCTTTTCGATACGAACCCAACGGTTCCGGGTTTAGGAGAATCCGACGGTCGGATCTCCCGTAATGTCCGTTTGAAATAAATGGTCGAAATTCGCGAACTGCCGCGGCGCGGCGCGTTTTATTCAGGCCATTATATTATATATATAATATATATAATATATATATCGTCGATTTCTATTTAAAATGAATTTTCTAAATAGTTTTAAATTCGTTTCAAAAGCAATTTCAACTTCCATTTCAATTCAAATCAAAATTGAATTCTTCCTTATAAATTAATTTCAAAATTCATTTCTATTCATTTCAAATTTCAATTCAATTTGAATTCATTTCAATTCGCTTTCAATTCAATTTGAATTCGTTTTCAATTCAATTCAATTCCAAAGTTGTTTTCTATTCGATTCAATTCAAATTGGTTTTCTATTCGAATCAAATTCGTTATATATTCAATTGAAATCAAATTCGTTATATATTCAATTCGAATCAAATTCGTTTTCTTTTCAATTCGATTCAAATTTCATTTCAAAATATTCGATTTCGAAATCATTTTTCAATATTCATTTTAAAATGAATAAAATCGATATAAATATCGTTCACAGTCAAAATGGCGTCAATCTAATCAATACGGCTTAATGTATTTCTATTTTCAAATATTCTATTGCAAATATTTCCTATTATCAAAATATTTGTTATTATCAAAATATTTCGTTCAACACATGACTAATCTCAACGGATGAGTACAGTCAACACATGAACCTTTATTTTATATAGATCTTTATTTTTCAAATTGGAATGAGGCCCAATCAATTACCATATAAAGTTAATTATATGGATTCCATACAACACATGTATATAATAGCATTGAAAAATAATCAACCATCAACCAAAGAGCACTACACTGCATAAGCATCAAATATAGATATCTAACACTTATAACAGCCTGTCAATCAATCGATCGACATATTTAATCAATCAGGATGAGTGAACTTCAAATTTCATCCCAACACCCGTGTGGGGTTTCAAATCAACAAACACAGATTTTATTTGTGCAGTTGGGCGATGTGTAAAATTTATCGACCCAATCAATGTCATTCAAATTAGTGTATATAAACAAATCGGCCGATTTGTTTATAAAGATTCATTTATTCATATTCACGTTAAAATTTATATTTTTAACGATAAAACATTTTATTCCAACACATGAATTTCTATTATTCATTTACACAATAAAATGATATTTTTATTTTTCTAACTCCTTTTAGAAAATTTCGACGGCATAACGGCACGATACTAGAAACGGGACGAGGCCTAGCCTTATCCCCGGTCTAGTGAAGGCCCACGCCATTCACACATCAATCAAATCCATTTCATTTCACCAAACAATTCAATTTCAAATCAAATCATCTAACTAATCTATGCAACCAAACAAACAAGTCCATGGTCTGTGGACGATTGTGTCGGGTGCTACTAAGCACCGTCTGCATCCTAGTTTATATATTTAACTAGAAAAGAAATTGAAGAGTGAGAAATTCTCACAGATAGCTATCCTAACTCCACGGCACTTCAAATGCAGGAAATCTTCACTGTTCTCTTCTCTTATAACTTTCTTCGCCCGTAGCCACTACATATGTAAAAATCGAATTTTTACTTCGCTATTCAATATATAAAAATCGAGTTTTTACCACGATGTTATATAGATAAAAATTATATTTTCAAAAATATAGATTTCGCCTTATAAAAATAAAGATTATATTTTTAATGTACCACTAGTATAAAAATTATATTTTTATTTTAAAAACATCTTAATAACTAATCAAAATCAAATCTTGCCTTTAACCTGATAAAAATCTCGTCTTTAAACATGTAGAAAATCACTTCTCTCTAATGTTAAAAATCCTGCCTTTCCTATACTAAAAATCAATTCTTTAGCTTAGTAAAAAAAAAAAAATCAGTTTATTAGCTTAGAAAAAATCAGTTTATTTTCTTAGTTATTAGCTTAGAAAAAAAACCAGTTTATTATTCTGAAGAAATAACATAAAAAAAAAATGGGACCTTTGCCGTTGAAGGCGGGAATGGCGCCTGCTGGACGTCGGAGGGCGGTTGCAGGTGGTCTTCCGGCTAGGGCGTGGCTTCTGGTGGTGCGGATCCGGCGCGATGTCTGTGGTGCTTCGATTTGGGGATGCGGTTGTCAAGAGGAGGGGCGCGAGGGAGGAGAGCTGGAGGGGCTTCGTCGGTGGCGGCGACCAGGTGGATGCGGCGGCGCCTCCTGCGGTGGCGCGATGGAGGAGCAACGACGAGCTCTCTCGTCGTTTTTTTTATTTTTTTATTTTAATTTCATCTGAGTGGGAGAGAGAATATAGAGGGGGGGGGGGAATGTATATATAATATATATTATTTAATTTATTTTCCACCTTAAGGTTGACTTTTCGTTCAAACACCAACCGAGGTCCAACGACTGTCGTCCATAGCGTTTTACCCCCATTCCGAACACAATGGGATATGTATCGTAGGCTGATTCAGCTGTTGCAATCAGTTTCCATTGAATTTACATTTAAATCATTATATTGAATTTTAAACGTACATTTCAAATTACCGGGGTCACATACTAACTCTATAAATCCCAAAAAAATATTTTCTAGCTTCGTATTGACGATACGGTCCTAACAAAACTAATTTCGCCGAATTCTGAGACCGTTAGAAAAATGGCCATTTTCCAGTCGATTAAAATCAACTTAAACTAGTCAAACACGTTTCCATTTGTCACGCTCACATATTGATTCGAAAAATTATGAAATTTGAAACCTAGCAATAACTTTACATCACAGACCCAACAAAAGTGGTTTCGTCGAAATCCGAGGTCGTTTGCAAAATGTCCATTTTTTAAGGGCCTGAATTCCATAGCGACTATTCAGAATTTTCAACTGGACATATCTTTTGATTCCCGCTATGAAATTTTGATTTGTTGGATTCGTTGGAAAGATATTATCGATTTGATCCTAATGTTTTTGGTTTCACTAAAATCCGGATTGTTTTGCACCCGGTACATTCAATTGAAGTTTGAAATCGAATTATCGAACTACCGCGCCATTTTCAATTCTATTTATAATTATATATAAATATTTATATTCTAACGACGACGTATATAATATATACGTCGAATTTCAATTCCAAAATAAATTTTCCTTCGTTTTTATTTAAAATGATTCATTTTAAATATTCAAAATTCGCTAAAATTGCCAAAATAAAAATTTTAAACTGGCCCAGATTTTCGGGTTATTACAATTCTACTATACAAGTACTATGGTGCAGAGATTCAACTATGGAAGTGGATATGAACAAATTGCGAAGAGCTAAAACCAAAGGAAAGAGTACTAACAGCAAAACTAGACTCTTCCAACAGAACTTTACTACCTTTCTCCTAGGTACGCTTGGTGGCGAAAGTATGTACTTGCCCTTCTGAAAATCTTGTTCCTCGTTCTTGCCCTTGTCCTTAATTATATGCCCTATCATACTCTAGTAAAGATACTTCCTCCTGTCTTAGGTTTATAATCCCTTCCTTCCTTGTGAGCTAAATCTACATCCATGAATTCCTCATCCTCTTCCGTGTGTAGTCATGTTGAAAATCTTTTCGAAAGCTGCCTCCATCGTACAGAAAACCCAACAAGTTTGAAAGAAAAATGCCTGTAGGTGAAACAACTACGGTTATGGATGGAAGCCAGGCACGACTTCGCCCTTCGATGAGGTTACCTCCCAGAAAGCCAGGAGCCCCAGAGACTCAAGAAAGAAGGAGACAAGAATTCAAACAGAGGAAGAGAAGATAGTGCATATGGCTTTCGGGGAATATGCCTTTAAAACAAATCTTTTCTCTTGAAAATGCTTCTTTTAAAACCGTTTTTAAAATAAATTTTCAAATCCTTTATCTGATCTGGTAACCTTCAGCTCCGATACCACGTGTAACACCCCACATCCGTTAGTTTCACTCACAAAGGGAATGCACTAAGTTCTGTGGAGCATTTAGGGTAAAAGATGCAGATAAATTACAAGACAGGCAGAAATTAAACAGCGGAAAATAAAACTTTGCTTTATTGATAAAATAGTTTGTACAATGATTTCTTTACAATATCAGAGTATCATTTGTCTTACAAAATAAAGAAGCATAAAACAACATTTATATTCCCCAATTTTAGCAAGAGCCAGCCATAACATCTGAAAAGAGAATCCAAGCAAAACTTCGACAAATCTTCAAGCTGGAAAGAGTGACAGTCCAACTTAACCTGAGCTATACTATTCCCTCCCTTACTACCTGGGGAGGGAACGGAAGAAAAGAAGACGAAAGAAAAACAGAGTCAGACATAAAGCCTGAGTAAGTTCAGTAACTTCTAGCATGTGAACATGGAAAAACAAAATGACATGAATTAACTGAATACAAGATAACACCATGATGATAGGGTTGGCAAGATTAGACAAGATTAACACAAGATATGCTAAGCTAAGATAAACTGGATATGCTCTAATACTTTCGCCGCTTCACTATTTCCTTGTTATACTGATTTCTATATCTCTGCACCACCTAACTAGTATACCAACTAGTAACGATAACGTGATCCCAATCCCTGTATTTTCCATTGCCTTCGGGCATCCATTTATTTATTTATTACCTAGATCCAATCTAGGGTTTTCTATCAAGTGGTTTCTAGATTCAACTAGAGTTTACGCTATCTGCTGAACGCTTCTCGAATTCAGGGTTTATGCCACCTAGTCCAACTAGGGATTATGCTACCTGTCGAACGATGCCCCCAAGTCTAGGACACACTACCTAGAGTGGTATATGTTCCTATACTTCCCCACACATGTATCGCGAATCGTTATCGCTTGTCTAGATGCACATGTCCTATAGTGTGCGACCCCGAGTCCTGTGGCAGGGCAAATCAAGGAATATTGAACTCGGTCGGGAGCTTTCAGATATCTGCCGATGCAGATGCTAAGGTCTGTTTTTTTTCCAGTGGCTATGGTCCCACTTGACCTCTCCCTCAACTAATGAAAGGCACACCTTGAAAAATGAGAACTATACGCAGGCCCCCTATGCCCCACTGTCCTATGGCTATCCGCAACCATAACTAGATAGCAAGTATATGGTCTTTTGGAGTTCTCCGCCTTTCCGCTTCACGTATGTCGATTTACTCAAGATGGATGGTAGATGACTAGTTGCTATCACAGGGATACCATTTTCTCGCCGAATCACGCTGGTCTATCCTAGTCTTTAGGTTGCCATATTTTGCAACCAAGGCTTACCCATGGTTCTTCTACCGCAGACCTTAACCTCTGTGAGCCCAGGAGGATCATCAGCAGCCTCACAGAGGGATACCAAGAGTACCCTCACATCCCCTCGAAGCCTCGGGCTTCGTAACCCAATTCGTTGGAGCCTTCGTTTTAATCAGACGGACGTTCGCTCCTTCCCGTGTCATACTGAGAATTACTACTTAGTTTTGCTAACTAAGGTTTACCACTTAGTTTCCAGAATTGTTGTTTTCTTAACTAAGGTTTACTACTTAGCTCCTTTTTCCCGACAATTTGGTTTGGTTAAGTGTCATTAGTCAATTCAAGCTAACTTAACCTTCTTCATTTATCCTGTTAAACTGGTTAAGTGTTATCAGTACTTCATGTTGACTTAACCTTACCACAACCCAAGTTATATTGGTTAAGTATTTCTCATTACTTAACCTTACCCATTCATCCTGTATTGGTTAAGTGTTCCTTTTTAACTTAACCTTGCCCGTCTGTTTTAACTAACATGTTATAAATGGTTAAGTATTATCCCTTCCTGTTTTAGACTTAACCTGTAACACCCCACGTCCATTAATGTCACTCACAAAGGGAATGCATTAACTTCCATGGAGGTTTTAAGTGAATATAGAACAGTAAAATTACAACAAGACAGATATAAAATAGTACTTGGAAATTCAAAAACTTTATTTCATTGTAGCAGAAGCCAAAACATGTTTGATTACATCATAACACCATATTCAATGTCAAGTACAATATCTATCTTGATAAAACAAGTACATAATCCCATTACATGAATAGCCATTAAAAAGAAAGATAACAAGCTGGACTTTACTTCAGCAGTCCAAGCTTTCCAGAAGATAAGCGATCCAACTAGACTCCACTAGAACTTGGCCCAACCTGCGGACCTGAAGGGAGAAAAAGGATGGAAAAGAGGGGGTCAGACATAAAGTCTGGTGAATATGATAATTCTACAATACTATTACCAAAATAACTGGACTAAGGCATAAGCTGGAAAACAAGAAAATGTCTATGAAGAGCAGATTAAGGACATAGACAATCGCTAAAGGCAACGTTATAGGCGCTCCTAAATACTAAAGGATAAACACTATACTGCACCACACCAGTCACCCTAAAGATTCATCCCACTTAGCTTCACTTAGAAACTTTCCCAATGGCTTTACGTACCCCTAGCTGACTACATAGGTGCCGCCTGCCCCTATCTCCACTAGGTGTACCCTACTTCCCATTATTCGATCGGCTCCCTAACTCGTAGATACCCGTGCTGGCCCCACAGTGGGGTGTATCACTCCCCTAAAGTGGCAACCTGATACAACGGACATGCACGGCTTATACCTACACGATGCAACAACGTCTTACCTACCAGCCCGGGTCCACACACGCATATGAAACCCGTTGGACTTGCGTTGCCACCGCTCCCTGTTTTGGCCTCTTATAGTCAAACCCAGTATGCGTGTCCCGTCCTCGACTTGGGTCGAGCCCACAAAGATACGTTTTGGGATACTGGTTGAAATGGGCCCCCACTATTTACCACAAGCATTCCACCTAAGCTTGTCCCCATTAGTCCATCCCACTTAACCCACTTAGTCATGTTCATTTACATGTGTGTTTGGTTAAGTCTAATCGTATTTCAAATGCCTCTAAAGGCAACCACCAGATTCCTCATGCAACCCAAGGCACCTACTTAACCCCCATGTCCCACCTTACATGATTATCTGGTTTAGTATTTCTTAGTTCATTAAGGCCATAACCTCATAAAGACCTCTCACATTAGACTGGCATTTATGGCAGCTGGATTTGCCGGGCGGGTCCGGGCAGTCTTACACCATAAAAGAGTCTAACC
Source organism: Allium sativum (assembly GCA_030737875.1). NCBI lineage: Eukaryota > Viridiplantae > Streptophyta > Magnoliopsida > Asparagales > Amaryllidaceae > Allium > Allium sativum. Next base: position 1,540 of record JASFAX010002616.1, on the reverse strand, counting down.
TCGTGTCTTTACAACTGTTATGCTTTAGTTTGGGCCTAGGACCTCTCACATTGGGCCGACATTTGTGACTACTGGATTTGCCGGGCGGGTCCGGGCAGGTTTACATCACAAACGGGTCCAACCTCGTGTCCTAAGCATTGATTATTAATAATAATCCACTTTCCCCCAATTTTAATAATTCCCTACTTGAATTATTAATTACTTCCAATTTTTAACAATGTCCATAATTGACTCAATTATGGACATTCATTCATGGTATGCAACATCTTACAAAATTGCACCCAATTTATTAATTCCTAATATTACCCCTACCCCACGTTTGAACGTTTATTCGCAAAATATATGTTAGACTCGAATAGCCTAACTCATAGCATAAAAGAGATTATCATAATAACAACATGTATATGTGACCAAATGAATCATAATAAGGGGTGAAACTTGCATATGTCCAACTTGCATAGATTATACATGTCATGGATCTAAAGGTGTCAACTTGTTCAAAATTCACCTAATATGATCTCAATCAATTTTCATAAACTTACATATGAACATGTGTGAATCAACATCATCTAATTTTTTAACAACATGGTTTTATATGGGTACACCTAACTCAATAGGCAAATTCCCATAATCAAGTTTTATTTAATTATAGTTTCAAGTTTATGGGTACACCTAACCTAATAGGCAAATTCCCATAAACAAGATCCATTTAAATTAAGAAAAAAAAACATAACTTTAAGCATGATCCAACAGCATGATTTTTCAACATAATATAGCATGATTTATAACATGGCATAGTATGATAGTATAACATAGCTTGACATGATTCTCAACATAGCACGACATAGCATAAGAGAATTTACAACATAGCATGACATAGCATATATAATTTACATCATACGACAACATAATAGCATAATAAGAGATCCACAATATATAGAATTTACAATTACAAATCACATCACTTTCTTGTGATCCATTCATAACTGAGTCAAATTAGTTTGTAATAGTCTTGTGAGAATCATCATACTCACTAACAAAAGAAAAGAATTAGAGAAAGAGAGATCTTTTGATTTGATTTGTGTAGATTTAGTTGTAGATGATTAGGCTTCCTCTTCTTAGTTTGTGACGGCTATGCTGAACTCCATGGCAGCAGCATGACGGTAGCTTCTCTAATTTTACAAGTGATTTAGGTCTAGGGTCTACCCACTTATCTATAGATTTTAGAATTCATTTAGGCCATTAGATTTAACCTAGAAATAACCGCAGCCGTTCAGACAAGATGGGGTTTATCTTGTTGACTCAGCAATGAGTCAGAAGTGACTCAGCAAACACTCAGCAATATATATACATATATATATTCTACAATGTACACATTAGATACATCCCCCCTTTTACACACTTATTATTGTTTTTATATACATATTAGATACATCCCCTCTCTTACACACTTATTAATATTTTTATATTCATATTAGATACATCCCCTCTCTTACACACTTATTAATATTTTTATATTCATATTAGATACATCCCCTCT
>JASFAX010002615.1:0-45300 GCA_030737875.1 Allium sativum | reverse complement strand
TACATTTTCATGTAATTAGATTTAAGGTAAGTGAAATTTACATTTTATTGTAAATAGATTTTCATTAAAAGAATTTAGAAGTGAAATTTACATTTTTATGTAAATAGATTTTCATTAAAAGAATTAAGAAGAAAATTACATTTTTATGTAATTGGTTGTTCATTAAAAGGTTAAAGACATGGAATTTACATTTTTATGTAAATAGATTTTCATTAAAAGAATTAAGAAGAAAATTACATTTTTATGTAACTGGATTCTCATTAAAAAGATTAAAGACATGGAATTTACATTTTCATGTAAATAGGTTTTCAATGAAAGTTATAACGATGGAAATTTACATTTTAATGAATTTGATTTCATTATAAAGAGTAAAGCTATGAAACTTACATTTTTATGTGAAAAGATTAACACACAAAATTATCATTTTGTTTGTATAGAAAAGATTGACACAAAATTGTCATTTTAGTTTTGCACTGAAAGATATAACAAAATTTTTATTTTTGCTTGGCATAGAAAAGAATAACAAAGTTATTATTTTTGTTAAATTGAAATTAAACAAACAAAAATATATTCATTTTTGTAGAATTGAGGTTGACACCAAAATATATTGCATTTTTGTTAGAAAATTTAAATGACACAAAATTCTTCATTTTTGTTAAATTGGAATGATACACGAAAAATACATTTTTGTGTGAATTGAAGGGTAAAAGAAAATATGCATTATTATGTTTAGAATGTGTATGTGAATTAAAATAAAATAAACATTATGGTGTGTTATGTTATATATCAAAATGTTATGAAACAAAGTGTTCTTTACTTGTTATGATATTCACAATAATGAAATGGATGAAGAAATTATATTAAAAGTAAATGAATAGAGCGTGGTAGTCCGTGTTTTGGAACCGTGTCTTTAAATCATTAAACCGAAATATCCAACCGTCGGATTTTCCCAAAACCGAAACTGTTAGGTTCGCCTTGGGAATATTTTTCCAACGATATGAATTGTGTTAAAAATCCAACGGTTAGATTTAGAGAAATGTGTAAAACAAAATTTGGGTGAAAACAGAGCCAAGGTCGCCTATTGACATGAAGTATTGTTAAATAAAATTTAATTATTTTTATATAAATAAAAATAGGGATTAATCATTATAAATTAATATTAATGATAAGAAATTATTTGAAATGATACATACGCGAGAATCATTTGAAAGGTCCGAGTTCAATCTCATTTCAAATGATTATTCGTCGATCTAAGTCGAAGAGTTGAACATGGTGATTGAAGACCGATGGTCTTCATGTCAAATAGATGAGTTACCATTGACGCCCATGATTGGAGTAGCTACCTTGAAGGGGCTACAATGGTGGCCGTCCAGACTACTTGTTGATTTGTTCGGATATGCGAGGAATAAGGTGCTTCCGGTTTCGTTCAGACCCAGAACGGACTTGTAAATGGATGTGTGTCCGACGTTAAATTTCATTCCATGTAAATTAATTGATTTCTAATTAATATATAATTGTTTGGTGGCGGAGAATTTATTCTCTCGCTTAACACCCTCTTATATACTGATGGTTGTCGATCGCATGGCGTGAATTGTCAATGTGGCACGCCAAGATGCCATGATCAAGGTTTCTTGTTGAAAAGCAGGATCTTGTGGTGACGATCAAAGCACAGCTTGAATAAGCATAGCTTTGTGTATTACGTAGCTTCACGAGCCTTACAACCCGGTTGAGTCTTAAACGGAGCAAGGGAACACAGGGAGAGCAGCACGTTTCTTTCTAGCTAGAAGTGGTGCTTGGGTTTTACACGGCCCGACATTTTACTTATGTGGATGATGGAATGTGGCGCCTCGGATGATAAGTCCTATAGGACCGGGAAACGTGTGTTCAGGAATTACCAATCCGCAAAATCGTATGTGTGGACCGGCCCTACAAGATCCAAGGGTTCACTGTGGGGAATCGTGAGACATTAGCTAGAGTGTCTCGAATCGTTAAGGAGATCGTTCCTAGCCTTGGCTCATGATGGAAACCCAATTCCCAATACGACCCTACGGACTTGATTGTATTGCTAGTATGGAGGCATAGTATTTGGTAGCTATGCTTCGTAGGATTGATACATTTACTTTGAAATGTTTTTGAAACATATATACACTAATAATAATATCAAATTTGTTTTTATCGTACCAAGCATGTTTAATCATCATAAGGTAAAACTCTATCCTCTGGTTTGCGTTGCATTGTGTGATGGGACTTGAGTCTTATGATGATTCCATTTTTCTAAAAAGCATTGCATGGTTTAACGATTTACTTTAATTTATGCACCGGCAATCCATTGGAATAAAACCCGTTACGCGTTAGCGGCGTGGTCCTTGGATTTGCCTTATTGCTATTAGTTATATTAGTTAAGAATTCTCATACCAGTCCTTGTTTGGCATGCCTGGTAATAGGATACAGCATGATGGGGGATTCTTATCTCTTGAGCAGGATTCTGAATCGAAGCCTAAAGCTGTGTCCAGAGCATAGTTGTCTTCCGCTGCCTTAGTTATTTTATTTCCGATGTTTATTGTAATTTATCTTCCGCTGTATTTTATCGTTGTACTCTGATATTCTGTACTATGATGTAACATTATTATGATGTTTTATAAAAGTCCGCTGTTGTTGTTCTAATGTGTTGTATTCCCAGAGTTAACGTATTCGGGATTTGAACGGTCTTAGTCAATTTTGCGATCAATTGGGTCCGGGCAAAATCCGTGTCGTTACAGTTGGTATCAGAGCTCTGGTTAGCTCAAATCTTCGGGATACAACTCGTTAGAACTGAACAAAAGACTCATTAGAGATTGGATTAGTAATATCCAATAAGAATACTCATTAGAGATAGGATCAGTAGTATCCTAGAATGAGAAAACTCATTAGAGATGGGGTTTGTAATGCCCTAGAATTAGTTGAGGGTGCCCAGTTTATAATTAACGTATTTTTGATTATATATAATCTGATATTTGGAAATATGATTTTTGAATACATAAAGTTATATATTTTAAAAGTTAATCAACAAATAAAATTATTAAAATCAATAAAAGAATGAAAGATGAATTAGTTAATTGAACAACTTTAGCTTCGTTCCTTTTCGAGGACGAAAAGTTTTTAAGTGGGGGAGACTGTAACAACCCTGAATTTTGAGGTAAATATAAAAATATGTTTTAAACTAATTTGAATGGGTTTTGATATTTAAAATAATAATGATTAAAAATTTATTTAAATCGAAGTTAGGATGAATAATTTAATTTTGATTATAAAAGGAGTTAGAAATAGCGCGGTAGTTTGAATAGTCAAACTTGAACTTTGACTGACCGTACAAGATGCAAAATTTAACGGATTTTAGTGAAACCGAAAATATTAGAATCTCTTTTAAAATATCTTTCCAATGAATCCGAAAAATCGAAATTTTATAGCAGGAATCAAAAGTTATGCCCGGTTTAAATTTCAGAATAGTCGCTGTAGGATTTTTATATATATTTTAATATTAAAAATAGCCATTTTTCAAACGACCTCTATTTTCGACGAAAACACTTTTGTTGGATTCGGAATGTCAAATTATTTCTAAGCTTAATTTTTCATAATTTTTAGAATTAATTTGTGACCGTGGCAAAAAGATTTCAGTTTGATCAATTTCGGTCAATTTTAATCGACTTAAAAAAGGCCATTTTACAAATAGGCTCAGAATTGAACGAAATTAATTTTTCTAGGTCCGTAGCATCAAAACATAGCTAAATATATTTTTCGGGATTTTCGAAGTTAATTTGTGGTCCCGGTGAATTTATTCGTACGGTTGAATTAAAAATAAAAGTAAAAATCTTTTAAAACAAAGAAAACTGGGTCAAGACAGTCGTTTGGGCCAACGGGACATAGCTAGATGAGTCCGAAATAGGGGTTAATAGGTAGGAACGACAGTCGTTGGGCTGAAATCGGACAAAGTTGCTAAACGAGCCTTAATTGGGTTAATTAGTGAATTAAATATTATGTATATTCCTTAATCCTCAACCCTAATCCTTCCCTACCAAACGCAGCCGCCGTCCCCTCTTCTTCATGGCCATAAAGCTTCGATTTTCATCCCTTAATCTCTCTCAATCCTCTCACTAAAATCAAACACTTCTTTAGAACTAATTGTAGAGATTTTCAAGGGCTTTAATTCCATAAGGTGGTGATCGGATTTAGACAAGTGATTTGGCCGGAATCCTCTCCCTAACCCGCGCCCAACTCAGCCCCGCCGCCCCCTGTAGGGACCACCGCGGCCACCCATACTCCCGGCGCACCAAGCCTTCTCCTCCCTCTCTGATGTGCCACCTCCCGATCATCTTCAAGCCTCACTGTAATGACCCAGAAAATCTAAACCAATTAAAATTTTTTAAATTGGCTAAAATAATGGATTTTAATATTTAAAATAAATATTTTAAACAATAGCAATGAAAAGTGAGTTTGAATCGATGTTTGAAAACGAATAATATTAATTCTAATTATAAATAAGGCCTGAAATGGCGCTGCAGTTTCAAAATTTGAATTCAAACTTTGTCGGACTGTACCGGGTGCAAAACAAAACGAATTTGAGTGAAACCAAAAATATTTAAATATGTTAGTGAATACCTTTCTAATGAATCTGAAAAATCGAAGTTTCATAGCGGAAAGCAAAAGTTATGGCCAAATGAATTTTCAGAAAGGTCGGTATGGAATTTATATAGCCCGTGGAATTGGCAATTTTGCAAACGACCTCGGAATTCGACGAAACAACTTTTGTTGGATTCGGGATGTGAGTTATTGCTAGGTTTCAAATTTCATAATTTTTGAAGCTAGTATGTGAGCGTGGCAAAGGAAAACGTGGTTTGGTCAATTACAGTTAAATTGGATCGACCAGAAATGGGCCTTTTTGCAAACGGTCTCAGAATTCGACGAAACTAGTTTTGTTGGGACCGTATCGTCAAAACATAGCCAGATTTATTTTTCTGGATTTTTTTGAATCAGTTTATGGCCCTGGAAAATTGAAATGTACGTTTGAATCAAATATTGAATGTTTTATATTTTAATTTGAAGGAAAACTGACTGAAACAGTCGAATGGGCCTACAAAACATATCCCATTGTGTTCGGAAAGGGGGTAAAACGCTAGGGACGACAGTCGTTGGGTTTGGATTGGAGTTCGTATGAAATAACGAGTATTTTAGGATTTTTAAAATTTATAAATAATAAAAAAATCTGATTGGTCCAGCTCATTTTCTCTCTCCCCGGTTCTTCCCCGAGAGCTCTCGTCGAACGGCGGAAAACGTTCTGATCTTCTCTCCTCTTTTCTGGCAAATCCACTCATCAAAATCATAGGCTCCAGTTGTGTTTTTTGTAGAGAATTCTCTCATCTCTAAATCCATACAAACCTTGTCTTCTCTAGTGGAGTATTTGCTGAGATCCAGCTCCTCAAAGTCGAAGACTTCATCTCGCCGCTGCCACGTCATCTCGCCGTCAATCAAGGCTGGAGGACCACCGCCAGGCGCGCGACTCGGAGCTGCTTCACATAGCATGATCTGATCATCCTCAAATTGAACGAATCGTGCGTGAATCCATGACCTAGTTTTGAAGCAAACAGTGGAGGTACGGCCGAAATAATTTTAAACTATATTATAGCACTTTAAAGCGCTACGGTTTTTTGATTTCACTATAAAAATCATATCTTTTCCGTTTGTTGACGAAATTCAGTGAAACAAGAGACAGTGGACTCGAGTGGACGTCTTCTACCTTCTAGAAGAGACCGCATATTTTTCTGAGCCTTCTGCTATTTTTGGTGGAGTGGAACCCAAGGTGAGATTTCTAATTTATAAACGATATGGAAAACGACGATGTATAAATTATATAGTCGATGTATGAGTTATATAAGCATTGTACACCTCATGTATAAGCGTTGTATAAATTGTACGTTTGATGTATAAGTTATATATGCGTTGTAAAAATTATATATGTGTTGAAATAGAAGTGAAATGCTATATATATATATATATATATATATATATATATATATATATACATACACGCCCCTCGTCCACAAACCATGGACGATATTTATTGGTTGTGATTGGTGTGAAGATTGATTGATAGCGAATGGTTGATTGGAATTGTTTGTGGTTGAAATTGATTGATTGTGGTTGAAAAATACCCGTTTGTGGTTGAGAAATATTTGGTTGAAACCACATAGGATTAGTTTGTGGAAATGAAATAAATATACATGCCGCCTGCGTGCGAACTAGATGCATGATTCCCCATTGTCAAAAACCGCGAGGTTTTAAGGTAGAGCGAGGAGCCGTACTAGGGACGGTCCCGGTTTTAACTACCCTGCCGTTATGCTGCCGAAATTTTGAATAATATTCTTGTGTTAGAATTATTTTCATTTGTTGAAACTATATTTATTCGTTTAATAGAAAACCTTCATGTGTTGAGTCGATATTCATTCGTTGGATAGAAATTCATGTGTTGAATGGTATTCGTGTTTTAAATATAAAAATCACATTTTTATCTATATATATAAACTATAGAAAACCTTCATGTGTTGAATCGATATTCATTCGTTGAATTGAAATTCATGTGTTGAATGGTATTCGTGTTTTAATTATAAAAATCACATTTTTATCTATATATATAAACTATAGAAAACCTTCATGTGTTGAATCGATATTCATTCGTTGAATTGAAATTCATGTGTTGAATGGTATTCATGTTTCAAATGTAAAATCACATTTTTATCTATATATATAAACTATAGAAAACCTTTATGTGTTGAATCGATATTCATTCGTTGAATTGAAATTCATGTGTTGAATGGTATTCGTGTTTCAAATATAAAAATCACATTTTTATCTATATATATAAACTATAGAAAACCTTCATGTGTTGAATCGAAATTCATTCGTTGAATTGAAATTCATGTTTTGAATGGTATTCATATTTCGAAAGAAATTGTTTGATAATAAAAATCCTATTTTTATCATCTATATGAACCATAGAAAATAGTCGAGTTTTGAAATAAATTGTTTTATAATAAAAATCATATTTTTATTACCTATATGAACTGTATAAAATAATCGTATTTTGAAATGAATTGTTTTACATTAAAAATCACATTTTTATTATATAAATGAATTGTTAAAAATAGTGAAGTGTTGAAATAGAAGATAGTTAGATAAAAATATAATTTTTATCAAATGTATGAAAAGAACATAGCTTTGAAATCGAGGAATCGATATATATGTGTGTGTGTGTGTGTGTGTGTATATATATATATATATAGAATTGAAATATATCGAAAAACGAAGCTGCAGTTCGTATTTTGAAACCGTGATTTCAAACGATTAGTGTGGGAGATCCGACCATCGGATTTTCCCGAAATCGCAACCGTTGGGTTCGCTTTGGAAATATCTTTCCAATGGCACCAACTTTGTAAAATTCCAACGGTTGGATTGTCTGGAATGTTTAATTCAATTCTGAAGAAAAACAGCGCCATAATCGATTATATTTATATATATATAAATATAATTATATTTAATCGAATAACGACGCTGCAGTTCGTATTTTGAAATCGAAACTTTAAACGATTGTACTGGGAGATCCGATCGTCGGATTTTCCCGAAACTGGAACCGTTGGATTCGTTTTGAAAAGATCTTTCTAATGATGTAAATTTTGTAAAGATCCAACGGTTAGATTTTCAGATATGTGTAAATCAATTCTAAAGAAAAACAGCGCCACGGTCATGTTATGGCCCGAAGCGTCGTTTTGAATAAATTGGCTATTTTAAAATAAATAAAAGTAGCGATAAATCATTATAAAATATTATAAACGATATGGATGTGAAATTTAGGAACTAACTGAAGGTTGGCTAAGTCGAATGGTTTCCTGGGTGTTGATCTGATGTTGGTTTCGGCCTTCGGGGTTAATATTCGGGAAATCGTTCTCTTACTGATTGACGGTTAGTGACTAATGAATTGAAATGATGCGTATGTATGTTAGTGTTGCACTTGTTTATTATATACGCGAGTTGCTCAGAAGGACCGGGTTTATCCCATTCTGAATAACTGAATCAACGATAAGAAGTCTAAGATGAAGACGGGGGTTGAAGACCGATCTTCACCTCGTTTGGATGGTCACTGAGGTCCTGATTGGGAGGCATCCTGAAATATGGATAATGAGTGGTGATCGTCCAGACGTACGTGGGAATCGATGGATATGCGAGGTATTTAGTGCCTCCGGTTTCGTTCAGACCCAGAACGGACTTGCAAATGGACTGTGTGTCTGACATTGGAATCCATTCTGTGCGATTGATAACCATCAGTTGCATGGTGTGAATTGCCGGTGTGGCATGCTAAGATGCAGTGAACAGGGCTTCTGTTGAAAAGCAAAGTCTTGTGATTGATGATCAAATCACCGCCTGTGTGGCGTAGCTTTTTGTATAACGTGAATTCGCGAGCCTCACACCCGGTATGAATCAGAAACAGGAGAAGGACCTCAGGGAGTGCATGCGTTTTCTTCTTGCTAGGAGTTGTGTCGGTGTTTTTACACGGCCTGGCATTTTACTCATGTGGATGATGGATTGCGAGGCGCCTCAGTTTTATCGGTCGATCCGGGACCGATGGAGTCATTCGTTGGCTCATTTACGCCTCTTAGGGCGGGGAAACGTATTGTTCAGGAATTTTAATCCACATCGGTGGACCGGCCCTGTCGCTCCAAAGGCTTGCCTGCGCGCTTGGCTGAGACATGGGCTAGATTGTCTCGAATTCGGTAAGGACTATCTTTTGCCTTGGTTCATGACGGAAATCCAATTTCCAAATACGTGACTGTGCGATTTTGATTGTATACCTATATATGGCGACATAGTGGTATGGGGCATTAATGTTGTCTATGATTGATAGTTATGATTTGAAATTGTTTTCAAAACATATAAACACTAGCAATAATATCAAATGCCTTTGTTTTATTCGTATCAAGCATATTTTGGCCGTTATATGGTAAAAACTCTATCCTTTGGTTTGTGTTGCATTGTGTGATGGGAACTGAGTCTTATAATGTCTTCATTTTTATAAAAAGAATTGCGATGTTTAAAAGAATGATTTTTTTTTAAAGCACTGGCAATCCAATGGAGTAAACCCGTTCCACGAAAGTGGCGTGGTCCTGTGATTAGCCATATTTTGAATGTGTTGAGTAGATTTCTCATACCAGTCCCATGACTGACTCATAGTTTGTTTCACTTTCAAACTCGGGTGCCCCTTTTTCTACATGGGTAGCCTTGTATTTAGGTTTAGCTGGCTTTATCTGGATAGCTGGAGCTGAAGATGGTATCTATTATTTATCTCTTTTTATGTTGTTCAGCTCCTGTTGTACATATTATGTTTGTTTCCGCTGTAGACATTTATGTATAGATGAACTGTATTTGTTCTAAGTATGATCCTGTATACTGTGTAACTCTGATGATTACGTTTATCCAATATATTCTATTGTTCATTATCTGGTGTATTTATTTATTTCTATTCTGCTATTATCTGTTTCTGTGTTATATTCCAAGGATTACCCTTGCCGCCGTCAGTACGGGGTTTGGGGTCGTCTCATTTGGTATTAGAGCTTTGGTTAAGCTTAGTTCTGGAATTTAACATATGAACGAACTCGTGAGAATAGAACCAGTAGTGTTCTAGGATGGGTAACTCTATACAGATAGGATCAGTAATGTCCTAGTATAAGTAAAGCAGAATAAAATACACCCCAGTAGACACATCTACATTCAAGTATTTGTTTCTATGTTTTGAAATATCTTTTCTGTTGACCTGACACTTTGTCTGCTAATTACAGACGTACTAGAAAATAAGTGACAGGAACAGAAGAAATAATCGTACGGCTCGACCAGTTAATGAGCCAGTTGTGCTTCCTCAGTCAGAATCAGATATAGAAGTTCTATTCAAGAGATTTCAAAATCTGGGTGGATCTCCATTCTTAGGCAAAGAGTCCATAATGGAAACACAAGCTTGGATCCGTTCTGCAGAGAAAATCTTTGAGGGTTTAAAGCTGAGAGATGATCAGAAAAGATTACTGGCGTCTTGGGCACTCAAAGAAGAAGCTTTGTTTTGGTGGGATTCAGCTATTAAAGATAATCCAGAAGGTGATATCACCTGGGATAAATTCAAAGTGATTTTCTTAGAAAGATTTACTCCTCCCGAAGCAACCGAGCGATTATGTGATGAATTTTCTTATCTAATACAAGGGGATATGACCATCTCAGAATATCATAAGAAATTCAACGAACTTTCTCACTTTGCTCCTCATCTGATTCAAGATCCAAAGAGGAAAAATCTGAGGTTTATTCATGGCCTACAAAGAAAATATCAGAATAGTGTGATGAGGAATGTGAAGCTTCCTTTCCCAGAAATGATTTATATGGCTTATCAGTATAAAGATCTCCATAAGAAAGGTATGTTGCGCGACGAAGAGGAAGTCTGTTCTAGTAATAAAGAAGAGTCTGAAACTGATCGTCCTGAGGCCAGTACGATGTCTAAGGTGAGCAAGAAGCCCAAGGACAAAAGGAAAAGGGCCAAATCTGAAAAAGAACCAGCAACGACTGCCATATGCAACAATTGCCATAAGCCAGGGCATTTTCAGGGGAATTGCAAACCCTCGAAAAGGCAAAAGAAAAATGAATCTAAATCCAAGAACAAGTTTCAAGAGATTAGAGAGTGTAATTTTTGCCATCAGGCTGGTCATATAAAGAGGGATTGCCCGCTCATAAAGAAGCATGAAGAGGTTCAAATAAACGAAGTGGTAGAAGTGCCTGCATCTTCATCTGCTCAAGAAAGGGCTGATGTTTTGGAAGGCACGCTTAATGTCAAAAACATTCCAGTTAAAGTACTATTTGACATAGGCACGTCGCGAGGCTTTATTGCCAAGAATGCAACTAAGAAGTTGGATTTGAATTTGAAGAAGCTCAAAGAACCAATGACTGTCCAAAATCCGGTTGGGGTTTCCATCGATCTTAGTTGGGTTTGTGAGGTGCCTGTCTCTTTTTCCTGTTATAAATTCCCTACTATTTCTATCGTCATGAATTTTACGGAATTCGATCTTATTCTGGGATTGGATTGGCTAACCAAATATGAAGCTGAGGTTAGGTGTGCTGAGAGAGTTGTTAAGGCAAAGGCCCAATCAGGGAACTATATAACCATACCATGTGAAGGCCCGAATTCAAATAGAAAGGACTTTTGGTCGGCTCTAAATGTTTCTCCAGCTCAAATAGAAAATATCCTTGAAGTCACAGAGAATATTCCCGACCTAATAAAAGATATTCCTGTCGTTAAGAACTATGCGGATGTGTTTGAAGAAGTTGTTCGCTTATCTTTGCAGAGAGAAATAGATTTCAAGATCACTTTGATTCCTAATGCAAGGCCGGTAGTTCACGCTATTCGAAGAATGTCCTTGAAAGAGAAAGAGGAATTAGACAATCAAACACGACATCTCGTATGGAAGGGTCTGATCAGGCCTAGTTTCTCTGATTGGGGAGCAGCAGTGGTGTTTGTCCCAAAATCAGACGGTACTCTACGTCTATGTGTGGATTATCGTGATCTAAACAAACAGACAATAAAGAATAAATATCCATTGCCGCGGATTGATGATTTGTTGGATCGATTAAATGGCGCACAAGTATTTTTATGAATGGACCTAGTTACAGGTTTCCATCAGCTTCGTATCGCCGAGGAGTGTGTTCCTTTGACAGCATTCAGAGGTCCAGACTTATTCTACGAGTGGTTAGTGATGCCCTTCGGCTTATGTAACGCTCCAGCCTATTTCGTTGATCTAATGAACAGAGTATTCAAAGGAGTATTGAATAAATTTGTTCTGGTTTTCATTGATGATATCCTTATCTTCTCTAAGTCAGAAAGCGAGCACTAAAAACATTTGGAACAAGTGTTAGAAATTCTCATAAAGAATGTGTTGAAAGCAAAGTTTTCGAAATGTATATTCTGGCAAGAAGAAGTCAAATTTCTGGGCCACGTTGTATCGAAAGAAGGAATTGTTGTGGATCCAAGTAAAATCACAGCTATTCAGAATTGGAAACAGCCCAGTACCCCTATAGAAGTCCGCAATTTTCTCGGATTGGCTAGTTATTACCGGAAGTTCGTTAAAAACTTTTCGAAGATATCTGGTCACTTAACGAAGCTTACAAAGAAGCACTCAAAATTCAAATGGACTCCAGAAAGTGAAGAGGCTTTTGAAGAGCTAAAGTTAAGATTAACGATAGCTCCAGTGTTAACCATCATCGATGGCAATCAGGATTTGAAAGTCTGGACGAATGCTTCTAGAGAAGGCCTTGGTGCAGTGTTAATGCAAAGGGGACAAGTGATTGCTTATGCTAGCTGTCAGCTGAAGCCACATGAAAAGAACTACGTAACTCATGATCTTGAGTTATTGGCTATAGTATTCGCTTTGAAAATCTGGAGGCATTATCTTCTGGGTGAGAGATTCGAACTGTTTACAGATCATCAATCGCTGAAGTATCTGTTCACCCAGAAGGACTTGAATCTGAGGCAGCACCGTTGGCTGGAGTTTCTTGCAGCATATGACTTTAAGATTATATACACTCCAGGGAAAGCCAATGTCGTGGCCGATGCGTTAAGCTAAAAGAATGTAATGATCGCCAGCTTTATTATCACGACTTCCTTGATTGACAAAATATCTATTCTTCAGAAGGAGGATAACTTTATTAAGGATATGATCAAAAGGATTCAGAAAGGCAAACCCTCGTGTTTTCAAATAGATAACGACGAGACCCTGAGGTTGAAAGGAAGGATTTGTGTTCCTGACATCCCAGAGTTAAAAAGGGAATTGTTAGACGAGTGTCACAAGTCCAAGCTGAGTATCCATCCCGGTGTGGCCAAAATGTACAACGATCTCAAGCGAACATTCCGGTGGAAGGCTATGAAAAGAGACGTTTCAATATATGTTAGTCGATGCCCTACTTGCCAGCTAGTCAAAAGCGACCAACAGAAACTGGTTGGATTGTTGCAACCGCTGGACGTTCCAGGATGAAAGTGGGAACATATTTCCATGGACTTCATTGATGGTTTGCCCAGAGCCAGAAAAGGGGATGACAGTATTTGGGTGATCGTAGAACGCTTCACGAAGACCGCCCATTTCATACCTGTCAGATCAAACAGAACTGCATAGAGTCTGGCACAGATTTATTTCAAGGAAATTGTTAGACTACATGGAGTGCCGCTCAGTATAGTCAGTGATCGAGATACAATATTTACTAGCAAATTCTGGGAGGCATTTCAAATAGAGCTGGGAACATAGCTGAACCTAAGCACCGCCTATCATCCTCAGTCAGATGGTCAAACTAAGAGGGTGAATCGTATGCTAGAAGATCTATTGCGGGCTTGTGTTCTAGATTTCGGTGGATCATGGGAAGACCATCTGCATTTGGCTGAATTCTCATATAATAACAGCTACCAGGCGTGCCTGACAATGTCGTCGTTCGAAGCATTATATGGTAGACTGTGCCGATCTCCTGCTTATTGGGTCGAACCCGGTAATAGACTTGTGTTGGGGCCAGATATGATCCGAGAAGCTGCCGACAAAGTCGACTTTATTAAGAAGCGATTACTTGCCGCTCAAAGCCGACAAATAGAGTTATGCCAATAGGAGAAGAAGAGATATATCATTTGCTGTTGGCGACTATGTATATTTGAAAGTATCGCCGATGAGAGGAGTTATCCGGTTCGGTAAAACTGGGAAGTTGGCGCCTAAATTCATTGGCCTGTTTCCTATTCTGGAACGGATCGGGACTCTCGCTTATAGGGTTAAATTGCCAGATTGGTTGCCTGGGGTGCATGATGTATTTCATATATCTCAACTTCGAAAGCACGTTCATGATCCAGACTTGATCGTGGAAGAAGCAGCTCAACAAGATATTGAAATTACTCCAGAATTAGCTGTGAGAAGAGAGCCGCTCAAGATTATCGGCAAAGAAACCAAAGAGCTGAGGAACAAGAGTCAAAGTGCAATGGAGTGGAGATCCACGAGATTGTACTTGGGAAACTGAGAAGAGCATTCAGAAAGACTATCCTAAGTGTCGAGTGGATATCTATGATTGACTCTGGTGCAAGGTACATTTACCATACTTTGCATTTCCAATTAGTTCTCTACTTTGTTGTTATTTTCTTTCCGTGGATGTGCACTTTTAATTCTATAGTCTGAATGATTTTAAAAGAATATAGAAATTGATTAGTATATTTTTGAAAAGTTAAAAAAAAATTACTTGTTGTTTGCATTGTGTGATAGTAGATTAGATTAATTAAAATTATTGAAACAATAGTTAATTTAATCAATAATAGGATGAATGGTAGAATTTATTCATTCAAATCACACATTGTACTGATTTAAAAATAGATAGAAATATATACATGTGCATTATATATGTTTGAACAGGTAATTGGATAGCTGTTGAGTAAAGAATTTATTTGCATGCCCGACAAATAGGTAAACCTTAATGAGTTGGATGCGAAATATCATTATATCAACTCCTGTGAATGCCATTGGATGCGGAGTGTTGGTTGCTCTGTGTGAAATAATAAACATCGCCATAGGATAGTAACAATTAATTTTGAACTACATTACCTAGCATACTTCTGGAAGATAGGCATACTTCATCATATACCATATAAGCCTTTGGAGCTTGTGTGACGAGGTGGAAGATTTACCATACGAGCGAGAGGCTTGTATGGCGATGACTATATTTTACAGGTTGAACTGATGACTGATATGGACTATTTAAATTGTAACGATTAAATTGTCAGAATAATAAAAACCCCACACGGGTCTAGAGTTGACAATAATCACGTCTCTATAGTTATTAAATACGACACATGGACTATTTATTTCCCACACGGGACGAGGTGACGAGGATTTATCCTCTGGAGCATTTAAAATACACACTCCCTGAGGCTTTGACAGGGTGACAAGAATTTATTCTCTGGAGTTATTATCTATACACGCTCCCCTGTAAACACTAGAATATATCACTATAAATATGTGTATGCTTATTAGGATTTATTGGGTACCTAATACGGCACAATAAATTTCCAAACCTCTCCCCGTACAAAGGAGGTTATGGCGAAATTTTTCGAAAATTCCGGGTGTTAGCCAAATTTTCGAAGAATTTGAAAATTCTCAGAAACTGAAAAGTTGGAGAATGGAAGTCAGATCGAACGTGGAGTTGATTAATCAAACCAATTTCGACTTTGTTCCTTTTCGGGGACGAAAAGTTTTAAGTGGGGGAGATTGTAACGACCCAGAAAATCTGAACCAATTTAAAAATTTTAAATTGGCTAAAATAATGGATTTTAAATATTTTAAATAAATATTTTAAATAATAGCAATGAAAAGTGAGTTTAAATCGACATTTGAAAACGAATATAATTAATTCTAATTATAAACAAGGCCTGAAATGGCGCTGTAGTTTCAAAAATTGAATTCAAACTTTGTCGGACTGTACCGGGTGGAAAACAAAACGGATTTGAGTGAAACCAAAAATATTTAAATCTGTTAGTGAATACCTTTCTAACGAATCTGAAAATCGATGTTTCATAGCGGAAAGCAAAAGTTATGGCCAAATGAATTTTCAAAAAGGTCGCTATGGAATTTATATAGCCCGTGGAATTGGCCATTTTGCAAACGACCTAGGAATCCGATGAAACCACTTTTGTTGGATCCGGGATGTGAAGTTATTGCTAGGTTTCAAATTTCATAATTTTTGAAGCTAGTATGTGAGCGTGGCAAAGGAAAACGTGGTTTGGTCAATTACAGTTAAATAGGATCGACCAGAAATGGGCCTTTTTGCAAACGGTCTCAGAATTCGACGAAACTAGTTTTGTTGGGACCGTATCATCAAAACATAGCCAGATTTATTTTTCTGGAATTTTTCGAATCAGTTTGTGGCCCTGGCAAATTGAAATGTACGTTCGAATCAAATATTGAATGTTTTATATTTTAATTTGAAGGAAAACTGACTGAAACAGTCGAATGGGCCTACGAAACATATCCCATTGTGTTCAGAAAGGGGGTAAACGCTGGGGACGGCAGTCGTTGGGTTTGGATTGGAGTTCGTATGAAATAACGAGTATTTTAGGATTTTAAAATTTATAAATAATAAAAAATCTGATTGGTCCAGCTAATTTTCTCTCTCCCCGCTTATTCCCCGAGAGCTCTCGTCGAACGGCGGAAAACATTCAGATCTTCTCTTCTCTTTTCTGGCAAATCCACTCATCAAAATCATAGGCTCCAGTTGGTTTTTTTGTAGAGGATTCTCTCATCTATAAATCCATACAAACCTTGTCTTCTCTAGTGGAGTATTTGCTGAGATCCAGCTCCTCAAAGTCGAAGACTTCATCTCGCCGCTGCCATGTCATCTCGCCGTCGATCAAGGCTGGAGGACCACCATAAGGCGCGCGACTCGGAGCTGCTTCACGTAGCATGATCTGATCATCCTCAAATTGAACGAATCGTGCATGAATCCATGACCTAGTTTTGAAGCAAACAGTGGAGGTACGGTTGAAATAATTTTAAACTATATTATAGCACTTTAAAGCGCTACGGTTTTTGATTTCACTATAAAAATCATATCTTTTCCGTTTGTTGACGAAATTCAGTGAAACAAGAGACAGTGGACTCGTGTGGACGTCTTCTACCTTCTAGAAGAGACCACATATTTTTCTGAGCCTTCTGCTATTTTTGCTGGAGTGGAACCCAATGTGAGTCTTCTAATTTATAAACCATATGGAAAACGACGATGTATAAATTATATAGTCGATGTATGAGTTATATAAGCGTTGTACACCTCATGTATAAGCGTTGTATAAGTTGTACGTTTGATGTATAAGTTATATATGCGTTGTAAAAATTATATATGTGTTGAAATAGAAGTGAAATGCTATATATATATATATATATATATATATATATATATATATATATATATATATATATATATATATACGCCCCTCGTCCACAAACCATGGACGATATTTATTGGTTGTGATTGGTGTGAAGATTGATTGATAGCGAATGGTTGATTGGAATTGTTTGTGATTGAAATTGATTGATTGTGGTTGAAAAATACCCGTTTGTGGTTGAGAAATATTTGGTTGAAACCACATAGGATTAGTTTGTGGAAATGAAATAAATATACATGCCGTCTGCGTGCGAACTAGATGCATGATTCCCCATTGTCAAAAACTGCGAGGTTTTAAGGTAGAGCGAGGAGCCGTACTAGGGACGGTCCCGGTTTTAACTACCCTGCCGTTATGCTGCCGAAATTTTGAATAATATTCATGTGTTAGAATTATTTTCATTTGTTGAAACTATATTTATTCGTTGAATAGAAAACCTTCATGTGTTGGGTCGATATTCATTCGTTGGATAGAAATTCATGTGTTGAATGGTATTCATGTTTTAAATATAAAAATCACATTTTTATCTATATATATAAACTATAGAAAACCTTCATGTGTTGAATCGATATTCATTCGTTGAATTGAAATTCATGTGTTGAATGGTATTCGTGTTTTAAATATAAAAATCACATTTTTATCTATATATATAAACTATAGAAAACCTTCATGTGTTGAATCGATATTCATTCGTTGAATTGAAATTCATGTGTTGAATGGTATTCATGTTTCAAATATAAAATCACATTTTTATCAATATATATAAACTATAGAAAACCTTCATGTGTTGAATCGATATTCATTCGTTGAATTGAAATTCATGTGTTGAATGGTATTCGTGTTTCAAATATAAAAATCACATTTTTATCTATATATATAAACTATAGAAAACCTTCATGTGTTGAATCGAAATTCATTCATTGAATTGAAATTCATGTGTTGAATGGTATTCATATTTCAAAAGAAATTGTTTGATAAAAAAAATCCTATTTTTATCATCTATATGAACCATAGAAAATAGTCGAGTTTTGAAATAAATTGTTTTATAATAAAAATCATATTTTTATTACCTATATGAACTATATAAAATAATCGTGTTTTGAAATGAATTGTTTTACATTAAAAATCACATTTTTATTACATACATGAATTGTTAAAAATAGTGAAGTGTTGAAATAGAAGACAGTTAGATAAAAATATAATTTTTATCAAATGTATGAAAAGAATATAGCTTTGAAATCGAAGAATCGATATATATATATAAACAGAATTGAAATATATCGAAAAACGAAGATGCAGTTCATATTTTGAAACCGTGATTTCAAACGATTAGTGCGGGAGATCCGACCATCGGATTTTCCGGAATCGTAACCGTTGGGTTAGCTTTGGAAATATCTTTCCAACAGCACCAACTTTGTAAAAATCCAACGGTTGGATTGTCTGGAATGTTTAATTCAATTCTGAAGAAAAACAGTGCCAGAATCGATTATATTTAGATGTATATATAAATATAATTATATTTAATCGAATAACGATGCTGCAGTTCGTATTTTGAAATCGAAACTTCAAACAATTGTACCGGGAGATCCGACGGTCGGATTTTCCCGAAACTGGAACTGTTGGATTCGTTTTGAAAAGATCTTTCTAATGATGTAAATTTTGTAAAGATCTAACGGTTAGATTTTCAGATATGTGTAAATCAAATCTGAAGAAAAACAGCGCCCCGGTCGCGTTATGGCCCGAAGCGTCGTTTTGAATAAATTGGCTATTTTAAAATAAATAAAAATAGCGATAAGTCATTATAAAATATTATAAACGATATGGATGTGAAATTTAGGAGCTAACTGAAGGTTGGCTAAGTCGAATGGTTTCCTGGGTGTTGATTTGATGTTGGTTTCGGCCTTCGGGGTTAATATTCGGGAAATCGTTCTCTTACTGATTGACGGTTAGTGACTAATGAATTGAAATGATGCGTATGTATGTTAGTGTTGCACTTGTTTATTATATACGTGAGTTGCTCAGAAGGACCGGGTTTATCCCATTCTGAATAACTGAATTGACGATAAGAAGTCGAAGATGAAGACGGGGGTTGAAGACCAATCTTCACCTCGTTTGGATGGTCACTGAGGTCCTGATTGGGAGGCATCCCGAAATATGGATAATGAGTGGTGATCGTCCAGACGTATGTGGGAATCGATGGATATGCGAGGTATTTAGTGCCTCCGGTTTCGTTCAGACCCAGAACTGACTTGAAAATGGACTGTGTGTCTGACATTGGAATTCATTCTGTGCGATTGATAACCATCAGTTGCATGGTGTGAATTGCCGGTGTGGCATGCTAAGATGCAGTGAACAGGGCTTCTATTGAAAAGAAAAGTCTTGTGATTGATGATCAAAGCACCGCCTGTGTGGCGTAGCTTTGTGTATAACGTGAATTCGCGAGCCTCACACCCAGTATGAATCAGAAACGGGAGAAGGACCTCAGGGAGGGTATGCGTTTCCTTCTAGCTAGGAGTTGTGTCGGTGTTTTTACACGGCCTGACATTTTACTTATGTGGACGATGGATTGTGAGGCGCCTCGGTTTTATCGGTCGATCCGGGACCGATGGAGTCATTCGTTGGCTCATTTACGTTCCATAAGGCGGGGAAACGTATTATTCAGGAATTTTAATCCACATCGATGGACCGACCCTGTCGCTCCAAAGGCTTGCCTGTGTGCTTGCCTGAGACATGGGCTAGATTGTCTCGAATTCGGTAAGGACTATCTTTTGCCTTGGTTCATGACGGAAATCCAATTTCCAAATACGTGACTGTGCGATTTTGATTGTATACCTATATATGGCGACATAGTGGTATGGGGGCATTAATGCCGTCTACGATTGATAGTTATGATTTGGAATTGTTTTCAAAACATATAAACACTTGCAATAATATCAAATGCCTTTGTTTTATTCGTATCAAGCGTATTTTGGCCGTTATAAGGTAAAAACTCTATCCTCCGGTTTGCGTTGCATTGTGTGATGGGAACTGAGTCTTATAATGGCTTCATTTTTTTAAAAAGCATTGTGATGTTTAAAAGAATGATTTGTTTTAAAGCACTGGCAATCCAATGGAGTAAACCCGTTCCACGAAAGTGGCATGGTCCTGTGATTAGCCATATTTTGAATGTGTTGAGTAGATTTCTCATACCAGTCCCATGACTGACTCGTAGTTTGTTTCACTTTCAAACTCGGGTGTCCCTTTTTCTACACGGCAGCCTTGTATTCAGGTTTAGCTGGCTTTATCTGGATAGCTGGAGCTGAAGATGGATTCTATTATTTATCTCTTTTTATGCTGTTCAGCTCCTGTTGTACATATTATGTTTGTTTCCGCTGTAGACATTTATGTATAGCTGAACTGTATTTGTTCTAAGTATGATCCTATATACTGTGTAACTCTGATGATTATGTTTATCCAGTATATTCTATTGTTCATTATCTGGTGTATTTATTTATTTCTGTTCTGCTATTATCTGTTTCTGTGTTATATTTCAAGGATTACCCTTGCCGCCGTCAGTACGGGGTTTGGGGTCGTCTCACTCACTAATCTCGAGTTATTTTCAACCCTAGTTTGGAAGCCTATGGGTTCATATGACGGCTTGGTTTGGAAGAAGGGGGAAGGTTGACTTTTTCAACCTTTAATTATCTAATTACTTTAATTCCAATTTGACTGATCTTAATTTAATCATAGCTAATGCGTACGAACTCGAAATTGAACGATTTCAGGTGCGCCATGATCGTGAGACCGAGATCTTCGCGATTTAAACTGACTAGACCTGATTCTGAGCAAGTTGATTTTTTGACAAATTTTGGATCTGAACAGCGCAGAACTCAATAACGATGTGATATTTCTGAATTTAATTATTAAAAATTTAATTATTTCTTGCGATATGAATTCCATCTATGTACGTTATGAAATATGTATTGTTTGTGGTTGGGAAATTTGAATTTATTGATGTTGTGATGTGAATTGGTTGATGCTGTGATGTTGGTGTTTGAAACAAAATCATCTTGTTGAAAATAAAAGACTAAATTTTCACTGTAATGTTGATTATCATAAAAAGATATCATTTTGTTGATTATTATAAAAAGTTATTATTTTTAAAAGAAAAAGTAACATTTATTTCATTGTTTTGTAAAAAGAAAGATTTCACTTTTGTTATAAAGATTTCGCCTTTTGTTTAATAATATAAAGTTTCTTTTTGTTTGTTTATAAAATAAAAAAAAAGTTTTCATTTTTGTTTGTTTAGAAAAAGTAAAAAGTTTTTACCTCTGTTACTTAATAAAAAGATTGGAACTTTGTTTGTAAATATATGGAAAAGATTGAAACTTTGTTTGTAAACTAAATAAAAAGGAATTAACTTTTGGTTAAATTAAAATATTTTACTTTCGTGTAAAAAAAAAGTTTACTTTTGTTTATATGAACAAAGATTTCAACTTTGTAATACAATGTTGTAACCTTGTTTGTGACTCAAAGATGTAACTTTGTTTTGTTAATTAAATGTTGTAACTTGGTTTGTTAATCAAAAACTTTACATTTTCTTTGTTTTTATGAATAAAAAGATGTTAACTTTATTAATAAAAAGATTGCAACTTTATTGTAACTTTGTTAATAAAAAGGGTATGACTTTGTTGTGTAATTTTTTTTAAAAAAAATATATATTTTCTTTTGTTATGTTGTAATGCAAGAACACAAACAAAAGATTTCAAACATTATTTATATTGTTTGTAAAAAAAAAGAAGTGACAATATTTACATTTGTTTTGTAAAAAGAAACTGACATTTGTTTGTAAATACATGAAATTCACTTTTATTTGTAAGTACATGAAATTCACTTTGTTTGTAAATATAATGAAAAAAATTAACTTTGTGTATTAATGAATGGAAATCACTTTTGTTTATTGATGAAAAGTTTCATTTTTGTGTATAATGAAAATAAGACAAAAAGTTTCATTTTTGTGTGTAATGAAAATAAGAACAAAAGTATCATTTTTGTTAAAAATAAAGTAATGACATTAACGTTGATTTTAGTTGAAATAATAAAAATTACAATTTTCATTGATTTTAGGTGAAAGAAAAAAAATTACAAGACATCATTTTGTCATTATTTTGTAAATATACAAAGACATCATTTTTTCATTATTTGTAATTGTACAAAGTTATCATTTTTGTCTTTGTGTTGTTAAATGTAAAAAGATAATTTGTTTGTTTATGAAAAGAAATTTACGTCTTGTTAGAAATGAATATTTACACCATCATGTATTAATCAGAAAATGAATATTTGCACCGTTATGTATTAAACTAGAAATGACATTATTTGCACTGTTATGTATTAAATTGGAAATGACGTTATGTGTCAAATTAGAAATGAACATGATTGACACCGCAAATAAAAAAAATTAATTACATTTTTATGTAAATAAAAAAAAGATAAGGTTTGGTCATTAAAATAAGAATTACATTTTAATATAATTAAACAGAAGAATTTGACGTTAAAATCAAAATTACATTTTTAATGTAATTTAAAAATATCGAATTTTTCACCGTAATGTTAATTACATTTTTAATGTAATTAAAAGGGAGAATTTTACATTATAAATTAAAAGACAAAATTTGACATGTAATGTTAATTACAATTTACGTTGTAATTAAAAGGGAGATTTTACATTGTATTTAAAAAGATAAAATTTTACATTATAATGGTAATTACAATTTCCATTGTAATTAAAAAGGAGATTTTACAGTGTAATTATAAGAGTAGAATTCAACATTGTAATATAATTTACATTTTTCTAATGTAAATAAAAGAAATAAAAGAAATAAAAGGAAGAATTCATCATGAAAAGGAAAAGTTACATTTTTAATGTAATTTAGATTTAAGAAAAGGAAAAGTTACATTTTTAAGGTAATTTAGATTAAAGAAAAGGAAAAGTAACATTTTTAATGTAATTTAGATTAAAGAAAACGAAAAGTTACATTTTTAATGTAATTTAGATTAATTTAGATTAAAAAGAAAAGTTACATTTTTAATGTAATTAGATTAAAAAGAAAAGTTACATTTTTATGTAATTAAAATTAAATAGAAAATTTACATTCTTATTGTATTAAGATTTAAGGAGAAAAATTATATTTTCATGTAATTAAGATTAAAGGATTAATTGACATTTTCATGTAAATGGTATTTAAAGAAGAAAATTGCATTTTCATGTAATTAGATTTAAAGTAAGTGAAATTTTCATTTTATTGTAAATAGATTTTCATTAAAAGAATTTAGAAGTGAAATTTACATTTTTATGTAAATAGATTTTCATTAAAAGAATTAAGAAGAAAGTTACATTTTTATGTAATTGGATGTTCATTAAAAGATTAAAGACATGGAATTTACATTTTTATGTAAATAGATTTTCATTAAAAGAATTAAGCAGAAAATTACAATTTTATGTAATTGGATTTTTGTAATACCCCGTAATTCTGTTAATATTAATGTTCACAAATTAAAGAATAACTAATCTCAGACGTGAGAATTGTGGGAAAAGGGTTGCGCCATTGTGTTTGTCTCGGAATTCTGGTTGAAATAGAGTCCGAGTTTGCGTGATTTGGACTTCGTATGAAGGAGATATGACCAACGGAAGTTTCAGAAAAATTCAAAACAGATTTCAGAAAATTTAAATTCAAAATTCGAAGTCAAACAGGCTAGGCGGGAAATTTCCCGCCCAGCACCCCAGGTCGACTGGGGATTCGACTGGGCAGTCGACACCCCAGGGACCAGGTCGACTGCGCAGTCGACCTGGGTGTCGACCTGGTCCAGTCGGCCAGGTTTTGGGTGAGCCCAATCTTGAGCTGCTGATGTGTCTTTTGGGCCGAGTTGGCAAATTTAACGGCTCAGGTTAGTTCTGAGTTGATCTGACGGTCTAAATAAATCCTAAACTCTATATATACCTAGGTAGTCTCTCACTCTAAATTCACATGAAAAATAGAATAGCCGCCGTCATACCGTCGCCATGGAACTCAGTGTAGCCGCCGCCAACTAAGAAGGAAGAAAGCTAATCAAAACCCTAATTCTACTCAACTCTAAAGCAAATCAAGACTCTCTTTCTTCTCTAATTGTGAGTATGATGATCTTAACAAGATTATTAGCAAACTAATTAGATTAAGATGTGATATGGATCATAAGAAAATGATGTGAATTGTCATATATATTGTTGTAAACCTTATGCTATCATGTATGTTGTAAATCCTATGTTATGTGATGATGATATCCTATATGTTGTAAATCATGCTATGATGATGTTATATATGTTAAAAGTTTCTATGCTAAGTTGTGATAAATCATACATGTTATAAAGTCATGATGTTATTATCTATGCTAATTAGTTCATGTTAATCAAATCATAATGTTGATATTATTTGGGCTATGTTGATCTATATGACAAATCATGTATGCAAGTTTGGATTGATTAGTAAAGATTATGAACATATGCCATGACACCTATTTAGATCTAGAATTGTGCTATGACATGTGTGACTTCTATGTGTTAGATGCTAGTTCACACCATCATTATGTTGCATAAACCACATATGCAAGTTTATACATGAATTTGGATTATGATCATATTATGTAAGTTGTGACATTTAACCAAACAAGTTGACACCTTTAGATCCATGACATGTGTAGTTTTATGCAAGTTTCACCCCTATTATGATTAGATCTATTGTAACGACCTGGGGAAAAGGTCGGGCTCGAGTCTTCGACAACAATACACAAACCCGTATCGCTTGCCAAAAACCCAAGTATAGAACCCCCAGATTGTCATGAGAAAGAATTTAGAGGGTGAGAAAAGAAAGAAAGAAGTATTAAAGTAGAAGAAAGAAGAAGAACACATCAGAATCTCACAGTGGAACAGATAAAATATAATAAATCCTTTATAACAAAAACTATATATACATACCAATCATCAGAGTTCACATATAGCTGCACAACGGAAATAACTTTATATAACTAGCGGTGAAGCCTCCTGCTTCAAGCTCCTGAAAATCCAAGCGAACCTAACCTGGAAACATACTCAGTCTGACCCGAGCACATTTGATTTAAAACAAAATACACCGGGTCAGTCTGGAATACTATCAGTGATAAATTCACAGAACACACACAGCTTGTTTAACTTTGGAAATCTTTTCTGAAATCAAAGGATAATAGTAAGACCAGCCCAGACATAAACACGGACGGTTTTTACCTTACTATAGCCCAAACCATTTTTGAAATCATAACTTGATCTGATATTATCATAATGTCTAAATACAAATAGATAACAATCTAGAGGAATGTTTGCATCTCACGCTCCCCATATATAGTATACAATCGAAAACCGCGGGCGCTTATTGGATATTGGATTCCAACCATGACAAGGTATGGGACCACCTTCCGCACGTGTATCTCTAGAGGCGAATACACTAGGTTCAACAAGAACGTCTTGCAACCCGGCCCTCACATGACCGACCACTCATTTCGCTTGAGTGTATCGAATGTATATCACTGACGGTTGGGATCAGCAACTGCCTGCCCGAAAAGGGACAGCATCGAACATAGATTAAGAAGCAAGAGGAATTTCTCTAGATAGGTGAACATACATCCTAATGGGAGCGACCCACATAGCCATGCTGCCTGCCCGATTTTTGTCATTTCCCAATTGATGAGGCTTGAGGCTAGAATTCCTCTATAACATCTGGCCACCATTCACTTTGAATGCCACATCGTCAGATCCTCCGGATATCACTAATTGACATCCACAAAAATACTCCGGTTGATAAGCTAAGAGAATGTGCACTTCTCCGCCATCAACTTGGTACGTTTGAAAATATCAACGTACGTGACTCCTTTGGAAATACTCTGTCAGGCATCCGTCCATACAAGTCATCCAGGAATAGGATGAACCGAAGGCACCCTCCTACCGCATCCTTATAGGAATCACCCCCAGGATCAGTAGCGAGAAGTCCTTGCAATCCGTGGATTCAACCACGACAGAATCACAAATCAAATAACTCTGGTTGCAAGCCAGAGAGATTCGACCAGTGGTCCTTCCGCTTATGAAGATCCACGGTCTTCACTTGCTTCGTCTTCAAATGATGCCTTCACGTATTTGTTGGTCGGAATGGTTTTCGAATATAAATTCGATCCTGGTCTTTCCGTGCCAACAGACTTATTTGGTCAGGTTTGATAGTCGGTGTTTTAACTATCAAAGTCAATAGTGTACACACAATGAATTTTCTGATTCAGTACTTGGCATGACTTGGCCTCTTAAAATATATTTGATAAAATCATTACTCAACTCTAATATTCGACTTGACTCTAACTTGACTAACTTGCCTAACTCGACTTGATTACTCCTATCGATTAACTAATACTCGACTTAACTCCATTCGCTTGACTCTAGATCACAGCGATCACAATGGTTACGCCTGATTCCCTCAGGAAACATCCGACTGCCGTAGGCTATCTGCAGCCCTGCGAATTACGCCAGTAGTCGTGCAAAATGGATACTCTTCCTGAATAATTATGGTTTGACTAACTCTAACCCAAATACTATATTTGATCAACTCTAATTGAATAACAAATGTTCAATAAAATTTGAAATCAATATTCTTATTTCTTTTCATATTCCAAAATCTCGTATTTATTTTCAATACTACACGTATATGACATCACGCCAATCACAACACCTTTCACTCGTTTCAACTAATACCATTCCTCGATAAAAGTGAAGCCGTTCAAGTTGGGGTATTTTAGTTACCTCTCAGACCTTGATCGACCCGTTCTTATCTTAGAATAATACTAGTTTATCCACTAACCCCAAAATCTCATTTCTCCTTCGATTTCAAATTTGGTTTTAAAACCCTTTCTGGTATTTGAAATCCTCGCTCCAACTTTCTTTACTTAATTCCTTTAATTAAGGAAATGCCCACTAAACGCCACTTTTAACTTAACACATTATTTCACCATCCTTTTTGGGTTTTAATGAAAACCTCCTCGTCTAATAATCTACTTCTATTACTTTGGACATTTCTTAAATTAAAACTCTAACCTTAGATTTTTCAACAAAAATCCGCTTATACTTACTTCAACTCAAAATCTTTCAAATTGGAATTTCATTTACAAATATCCATTTACCATTCTTATTTGAAACCAGGTTTATAACCCTCTATAACACCCCACTTAAATCACTTCTTAATTGAATTCCAACTAAGTGTCATTACTTTAATTATTATTAATTAAAATAACCATCAACATTAACATTAACTATGTTAAAACCCGTTAACTTAGGTATTAATTGAAATAGTATAATTATCACTTTTAGCAAACTGATTAGAAATTGATTTACTATATTAATACCAACAAAACTTGATAATTATCTTGGGTTATAGTTAATTGAAGATTAACTAATAATTAACACTAAATAATTCCAAAAATTTCCTAAATTTGTAGTTAATCAAGGGTAACCCAGTTATTCAGAAATCCAATTTATTCCATTATTTATTGAATTCCATTTCCAAATCGATCTCAATTTCAATTAAAAATAAAATTGTTGATTTTGTCAACCGTACATTTCAGTTAACCATTAACTGAATTCCATTTGTCATTTCCCTTTTTAAAATTTATTAATTAACTTAATAAATTAAAAATCACCTTTTAATGTTTAAAACAATTTTCCCATTTTACCAGCCCGTGGGTACTTTTCCTTGCCCTTTTGCTTTATAACTTGTTTTCACCATATGGTTTTGCCACATAAGCCATTTATAAAGTTCTTTATAAACTTGATTAAAATATTTGTTCATAAATTTCCAATTTAATTATTAATATAAAACGACTGAAAAACATCAGCTCAGTTATAAAATAATTTATAACTTTAAAACCGTGTCGTTTCACCGAACGGTCGAACGACGTTAAAACAACACACTTTAGGCCATTCACTGCCAACTACCAAATCAACACTGTTTGTTGATTCTAAACACAACACGGGTGGTTATTTGTTCAATCATCACACTCAAACAGGTTTTTCAACCATATGGGGTTCAATCAGTTCAAAATCAACAATATAAAACAAACAAACAAACAACATATATAATATTCAAGGAATCCGGTCGGATCCCTCCAACCTGTTCTTCCCTGCATCACAACCCGTTAGACATTTCATAATAATATATGAAATAAATTTCATATGATTGATTAAATCTAAATAACAGCAACCAATCAACGATAATCAGCCAATAGCAACCAATTTATATTTTTTTAAAGGTAAGTTATATTTTAATATGAATTTACCACATCACAGAATTCCAGAAGGTGTGAGAATCAACTCACCAGATCATTCTGTTGAAGGTTGACGCGTTTCTCGCTTTTAATATTGAACGGACGTTCAAAATTAGCTCAATTTTCAACTGTCTCAGATCAGAGCCTAGTCAGTGCCATCGCCTAGGCCTCGTCCCTGCGATCCCAACGGATCCAATTTCATTAAATTTCGTTAACGTATGGCCAAGATATACTTGCTTAAAGTTTATATATAATATACAATAATTAACTAAGCTATTAATTAATAAATTAATTAAATAATTAAGTAATTATTACCTTATCATTACCTTAATAATGGTTTTACTGATCCACGCGGTTTCGTTTCTCTGGTCCTCAACCCGTCATCTCCTTCTTCTTTGAAAAGAACGAAGACAAAACCACTCACCACCATCACCAGCGCCGACCGGAGACCACCCACCCACCCTCATCTAAATCGCCGTCCCTCGAGCTGTCCACGGCCCCATTGCCAGCCGCCAACACGCCACGACGTCGCCGGAATCCGGACGTAAACAAATCCCGTTCAATCCTCGATTCACGCCGCCCCACGCCACTGTAGGGCACTGGACCTCCGCCATTCTGACCGGCTGACAACCCAGCTTCGATTCCCCTAGGTCCGCGACCCCCTCGCTGGCCACATACGCCGGAAAATGCCCATTCTCCGACCTAGCGTGAAAATAATCTCAGAAAAACACCCCTACGATCAACCAGCAAATTCTCCCACCTCCGACCACCGTAGGACTTGAGACTACAGCCAAATCAAAGGCCTATCTCCCCTCTTCGGAAGCCCCAAAGTCCTGTTACCTCAAATCGACCACAACCCCTTAATTCCAGAGGAAAACAAAAATCAATTTCTGTGGTTTAACCCCGATTCCGGCCACCAAAGGTGTCCGTTCACCCCCAACTTTTCACAGCAGGTCCGTGTTGACCAGTTCTACACTTTTCGTTCAGGTTTCCATAACAAAAACCTTACGGATTGGAAGATATAATTAGATTTGTGTTGGGGGGCCTTTTCGCAAATTTGTTGAAGAATTTCAGATTGTGGTGGCTAGGGTTATGAGTTTAGGTGTTTATATAGTGTGGCGATAATATATTTTAAGTTGATTTGACGAGCGATGTTGACTAACGATATTTTATTTCGTACCTATCGTTATTTCGAACGTCGTTTATTCGCTGGTGCGCTCACATACGAACCCCGTTCGAGATACGAATGGACGGCATAGTATAATTTGGCGATACGGTCCTAACGAAACTTGTTTCATCGAATTCCGAGTTCGTTTGCTCATATGTCCCTCGTTCACGTCTATATGGTCGTTTTTATTTACATTTTATTTTGCTACGCTCACAAATTAACCCCGATTGACACGCCACTTTAAATCTAGCAATAATTTACTGTTGCGGTCCCAATAAAATTTGTTTCGTCGAAAACTGAGGTCATTTAAATAAAGGCCCTTTTATAACTGGCCAATTCAAATAAAATAAACCAATTTAAAAATATCTCAATATAATATTAATAAAATATCAAAATTGGTCATACATGACCAGAATATCGTATACTATCACGATAAAATGTCCCGGGTTGGGTTTGAAGCCAAATCGATATTATAATTATTTAAAAACCCTTTTATTTAGTATAAATAACGTTATAATATAAAACGAAATTCCATAGCGACCTTTTTAAAATTTGATTTGGACATAAAATAAAATCTACGCGATGAAAACTCGATTTTTCTCTGCCACTGGAAAGAAATCGTCAAACCGGTCCCGACATTTCTTGTTTCGAGGAAATCCGACTTATTTTGAACCCGATACGACCCCTTGAAGTTCAAAATGCCAAAACGTGAACTGCAGCGCCGCTGTAGCTCGTTATTTAATTAGATTATAAACATATATATATTCCCTCTTCGTTTCTAAACGAAATCGTCGGTATATTTTCAATCCAGATAATATTGACCCTCTATATTTAGCCGATACACATTATACAGCAATTTCAACAGATTCCCCATATTCTGGAATTTAAATAATATTTTATTATTTATTTAAATAATATATTTCAAATAAATTGTTAAATTCGATTATTTAAATTTAAACCAATATTTTAAATAATTAAAATATTCCAAATAAATAGGCAGAAAATACGGGTCGTTACATTCCTTCCCCCTTAAAATAATTTCGTCCTCGAAATTGCTAAGGTAGAAAAGAACATTACAACCCATTACCTTTATAATAATATTTAATTTCAAAATTCGATTTTATTTTCAAAACTAACCCAATTGGTCGTAAAACCAATTTAATTCAAATAAAAGAATTTCCCAAAAAAAATTCAAAAATTTTCTAACACCTTAAATTTTGGAAAATTTCGCCAGAGTCTCCCCTGCACGGACAAGAAATATGTATACGTCGACTCTCATGGTCGGAAAAATTCAAAATCCAAACTCAAATCCCAAACAAAACCAAAAATTTCATATTTGCTTAGGCGTACCTTTTTTTTTGGGCGTTATTTCGCGATAAGCGATAATTTATATATGAGCTTGCTTAATTAATTTTGCAGCTCTATTCAAACTAGACTTGATTAACTCCAGTATTTCTCTCTGGTTGGGATTTAAAGCTGAACTGGCACTTCAGCACCAGTTTCTTAACTCAAATGAATTTCATTAGTCCACAAAACAACGCCTGTTATGTTCAAAACATCCATATTATTCATACCAACCAATTATACACACAATTCAATCCACACGAGATTATAATTATTTATAATCACTTTGTTTATTTCTTTAATTATCCATTCCAATTTATTAAAATTTGGCTTGATTATCCAACTTATTTATTTGAATTATTTATTTCAGACTGGTTTTAAACCAAATCGATTCATGTTCAGGTTCATATTCAAGGAACCAACAATACAATCCAAGCCTAGCATTCAAATCAACATTAGCAAATCCAAATGATTGCCCATACTATAATAATCATCACTTTTATTTTATTATAAAATAAGTTGGGAAAAAGTAATTTCAAAAATAATTTTAATACCAAATCACAAATACGCACTCTCGTATATATACTCAACTCAATCTAGGGCATTACTAACCCCATCTCTATTGAGTCACGCCACAGAGCCAAGGTTATCTCTAAACCAATAGCTCTGATACCACTGTAACGACCCGGGGAAAAGGTCGACGCTCGAGTCTTCGACAACAATACATAAACCTGTATCGCTTGCCAAAAACCCAAGTATCGAACCACTAGATTGTCATGAGAAAGAATTTAGAGGGTGAGAAAAGAAAGAAAGAAGTATTAGAGTAGAAGAAAGAAGAACACATCAGAATCTCGCAGCGGAACAGATAAAATATAATAAATCCTTTATAACAAAAACTATATATACATACCAATCATCAGAGTTCACATATAGCTGCACAGCGGAAATAACTTTATATAACTAGTGGTGAAGCCTCCTGCTTCAAGCTCCTGAAAATCCCAGCGAACCTAACCTGGAAACATACTCAGTCTGACCCGAGCACATTTGATTTAAAACAAAATACACAGGGTCGGTCTGGAATACTATCAATGATAAATTCACAGAACACACACAGCTTGTTTAACTTTGGAAATCTTTTCTGAAATCAAAGGATAATAGTAAGACCATCCCACACATAAACACGGATGGTTTTTACCTTACTATAGCCCAAACCATTTTTGAAATCATAACTTGATCTGATATTATCATAATGTCTAAATACAAATAGATAACAATCTAGAGGAATGTTTGCATCTCACGCTCCCCATATATAGTATACAATCGAAAACCACGGGCGCTTATTGGATATTGGATTCCAACCATGACAAGGTATGGGACCACCTTCCGCACGTGTATCTCTAGAGGCGAATACGCTGGGTTCAACAAGAACGCCTTACAACCCGGCCCTCACATGACCGATGTAACAACCCGAAAATCTGGGCCAGTTTAAAATTTTTATTTTGGCAATTTTAATGAATTTAGAATATTTATAATAAATTACTTTAAATAATATCGACGAGAAATTTATTTTGAATATAATTCGAACGTATATATTATACGCGTCGTCGTTAGAGTATAACATTTATATATAATTATGAATAGAATTGAAAATGGCGCGGTAGTTCGATAATTCGATTTCAAACTTCAATTGAATGTACCGGGTGCAAAACAATCCGGATTTTAGTGAAACCAAAAATAATGGAATCTAATTGATAATATCTTTCCAACGAATCCGAAAAATCAAAATTTCATAGCGGGAATCAAAAGATATGTCCAGTTGAAAATTCTGAATAGTCACTGTGGAATTCAAGCCCTTAAAAATGGGAATTTTGCAAACGACCTCGGATTTCGACAAAACCACTTTTGTTGGATCCGCAGTGTCAAGTTATTGCTAGATTCCAAATTTCGTAATTTTTCGAATCAACATGTGAGCGCGGCAAAGGAAAACGCGTTTGACCTGTTTCAGTTGATTTTAATCGACTGGAAAATGGCCATTTTTCTAGCGGTCTCAGAATTCGACGAAACTAGTTTTGTTAGGACCGTATCGTCAATACGAAGCTAGAAAATATTTTCTGAAATTTTTCTAGTTAGTATGTGACCCCGGTAATTTGAAATGTACGTTTAAAATTCAATATAATGATTTAAATGTAAATTTAACGGAAACTAATTATAACAGCCGAATCAGCCTACGATACATATCCCATTGTGTTCGGAATGGGGGTTAAACGCTATGGACGACAGGCGGTGGGCCTCGTTTAGAGGTCTATGTAAAAGTCAACTTTTTGCAAATTAAATAATAAAAAAAATAAAATAAAACCCTCTTCCCTTTATACGCTGGCCCCCCTCTCTTCTTTCAAAATCGATTTTTACCAAAAAAAAACAAGAAGAAGGAGTCGAAGCGGGGAGGAGTCGCCGCCCTCCCCGATGACCTCCTCGCCGCCGTCGCGGTGGCGCGACTTCCCCCCCTATCGCGACCCCCCCTCCCCTCCACCTTTCCTCCCTCCTCCCTTCGATGAAGACAACCGCCACAGCCCCCCCAGTCACGAACCCCCTGATACCCATCGCGAGCCCCAACCCACGTCCTCCCCTCGTCGATAGCAAACCGCACCCCCTTGGCCCACAGTCCGCCGCCTCAGGCGCCCCCTAGCCTCGCCAGCACCTCCGACCACCTCAGGCGCAGTGACCCCCCCCCCCCGAACGGAAAAGTAAGTTTTTTTATTATTTGTTTTAATTTTATTTATTTCTTTTATATATGGTTAGCAAACGGAAAAAAACCAGTATTTTATATATGAATTGACATTTAGAAAAGCTGAAAATAAAGTATATATAAAGATTTGATTTTTAGAATTGAAAAGATTATATTTTTATTTATAAAAACATGTTTTATATAAGGAAGAGGTACAAAAGATTTTTATTCAATTAAAAATATGATTTTTATATTTTTAAAGTATTTAAAATATAGTCTTTACTATATAGGAGATGTAAAAATATGATTTTGTTTATGTAGAGAAGTAAAAATATAATTATTACATGATAGGAATATTAAAAATAGCATCTTAAATGTGTAGCAAAATAAAGATTGATTTTGAAAAAGGCGATATTTTGAGATGAGTAGTGAAGTAAAAATATGATTTTTACTTCGAGAAAAATATAATTTTCATATTATATAAAGGCGAAATCTTTATTTTTATAAAGGCGAAGTCTATATTTTTGAAATGGAATTTTTATCTATATGACATCGTAATAAAAATTCGATTTTTATATATTGAATAACAAGGTGAAAATTCGATTTTTATATATTGAATAACATAGTAAAAATTCGATTTTTATATATTGAATAACAAAGTAAAAGTTCGATTTTTATATATTGAATAACAAAGTAAAAGTTCAATTTTTATATATTGAATAACAGAGTAAAAGTTTGATTTTTATATATTGAATAGCATAGTAAAAATTCGATTTTTATATATGTAGTGGCTGCGGGCAACGAAAGCGACAGAAAGGCGAGAGCGACGAAGATTTCTATAAATGAAGTGTCGTGGAGTTAGGATAGCTATCGGTGAGAACTCCTCACCTTTCAATTTCTTTTTCTAGTTATATATATATACTAGGATGCAGACGGTGCTTAGTAGCACCCGACACAATCGTCCACAGACCATGGACTTGTTTGTTTGGTTGCATAAATTAGTTGGATGATTTGATTTGAATTTGGTTGTTTGGTAAATTTGATTGATATGTGAATGGCGTGGGCCTTCACTAGACCGGGGATAAGGCTAGGCCTTGTCCCGTTTCTAGTATCGTGCCGTTATGCCGCCGAAATTTTCTAAAATAAGTTAGAAAAATAAAAATATCATTTTATTGAATAAATGAATTGAATAGAAATTCTTATGTTAAAATAAAATGTTTTATCATTAAAAATATAATTTTTAATGTGAAAATAAATATAGTGAAGGTGAATAAATAAATATTCATTTACAAACCGGACGGTTTGTTGATGTACACCTATTTGAAGGACATTGATTGGGTCGATAAATTTTACACATCGCCCAACTGCACAACTAAAATCGGTGTTTGATTGTTTGAAACCCCACACGGGTGTTGGGATGAAATTTGAAGTTCACTCATCCTGATTGATTAAATATGTCGATCGATTGATTGACAGGCTGTTATAAGCGTTAGATATCTATATTTGATGCTTATACAGTGTAGTGCACTATGGTTGATGGTTGATTATTTTTCAATGCTATTATATACATGTTTTGTACGGAATCCATATAACTAACTTTATATGGTAATTGATTGGGCCCCATTCCAATTTAGAAAATAAAGAATATTATAAAATAAAGGTTCATGTGTCGACTGTACTCATCCGTTGAGATTAGTCATGTGTTGAGCGAAATATTTTAATAATGAAATTTACTTCTTTATCAATATAAAATAAAGGTTCATGTGTTGACTGTACTCATCCGTTGAGATTAGTCATGTGTTGAATGAAATAATTTAACAAAAATAGTCACACGTGGACAGTACTCATTCATTGAGATTAGTCGTGTGTTGACAAAAATAAATATTCATTTGTTGAATAGAATATTTGAAAATAGAAATATATGAAGCCGTGTTGGTTAGATTGACGCCATTTTGACGTGAACGATATTTATATCGATTTTATTCATTTTAAAATGAATATTGAAAAGTGATTTCGAAAACGCATATTTTGAAATGAAATTTGAATCAAATTGAATAGAAAACGAATTCGAATTGAATATATAACGAATTGAATTCGAATTGATTATAAAACGAATTTGATTTCCATTGAATATATAATGAATTTGATTCAAATAGAAAACGGAAATGAATGGAATATAAAATGATTTCGAAATGAATTGAATGTATAACGATTTTGAATTGAATCGAATAGAAGACTAATTTGATTTGAATCGAATAGAAGACCAATTTGAATTGAATCGAATAGAAAACCAATTTGAATTGAATCGAATAGAAGACCAATTTGAATTGAATCGAATAGAAGACCAATTTAAATTGAATCGAATAGAAAACCAAATTGAATTCAAATTGAATAGAAAATGAATTGAATTCAAATTGAATAGAAAATGAATTGAATTCAAATTGAATAGAAAATAAATTGAATATATAACGAATTTGATTTGAAAACGAATTCGAATTGAATAGAAAACGAATTCGAATTGAATTGAAAACGAATTCGATTCGAATTGAAAACAAATTGCAATGAATTCAAATTGAATTGAAATTTGAATTGAATAGAGATGAATTTTAAAACGAATTTATAAGGAAGAATTCAATTTTGATTTTATTTGAAATGGAAGTTGAAAATGTTTTTGAAACGAATTCAAAACTATTTATATAATTCGTTTTAAATAGTAATCGACGAAATATATATTATATATATAATATAATGGCCTGAATAGAACGCGCCGCGCCGCGGCAGTTTGTGAATTTCGACCATTTATTTCAAACGGACATTACGGGAGATCCAACCGTCGGATTCTCCTAAAACCGGAACCGTTGGGTTCGTATCGAAAGGAGATTTCTAACGAATATTAGGAATTTGAAATCTAACAGCTAGATTTGGAGTTACGTCCAAATCAAATTTGAAAAAGGTCGCTGTAAGTGCAGTTCGATGGCCATTGTTGGAAATCGACTGTACGGGCCTTGATAAAATTATTAAAAATAGTAATAATTTGTGTAAAATCATAAGAAATGATTTGGGAAAATTTGGGATGAAAAACTCCATATTTGAAAAGATAAAAATAGATTTTTATCGAAATGAACTAGATTGAACTAAATTTAAAACCCGATTTTTTTAAATAAATAAATTAGATTTAAAAAAGGGGTTTTGAATAATCGGAATTCCTAATATATTTGATTTGAATTAAATAGAATTGATTCATGGGTTTATCGTGAGCTGTGTTTTAAATAACGCTTGTTCTTTAACCCGATAATAAATAGAATGTGATTTGGGTTTGTCGTGAACTGTGTTTTAAATAACACCTAGTTCTTTAACCCAGTAAAAGGAGTTTTAACGAATCTGCAATTAGGTTGAAATGTGAATCTATAATCTAAATTATCAAATTTAGAAAAGAGCGAGAATGGAGTATCGCCAGTTTTGCTCCAAAGCGATAGTTAAATCTTTAATTAGATTTGAACGTGAAATGGTAATTAATTTTACCGATAACACCATAGTATTAGATATGGAGTATCACCAGTTTTGCTTCATGGGATGAATAGGTTGGGATTGGGAAATAAAATAAATAATTACTTCGGTGTGATTCGCTAATCTCGACTAGCTCAGAAAACCATAATTTGGTTTGAAACGACATCCAAAGGAAGATTAAAGGATAAATTTTAAAGAATTTATCTTGGATAAAATTAATGGGAACCTTTCCCTAAAAATGTGATTTTGTGAATAAAAGAATATTCTGAATTGGAATGAGGCGTATGTTGTGTTTATGTAACATTTGTTTTAATATACGCGGGTTGTTCGGAAAGGCCGGGTTTATGCCCATTCTGAATAACCGATTCGACGATATGTCGAAGATGAAGACGGTGGTCGAAGACCGGAAGTCTTCACATCGTTTGGGTAATTACTGACGATCCTGATTGGGCTGTACACCCAAGAGGATGGAAATAGTTGGTGGTTGTCCGGACGTACTTGGAGATGGATGGATATGCGAGGAAAGTGCCTCCGGTTTCGTTCAGACCCAGAATGGACTTGTAAATGGATTGTGTGTCTGACATTGGAATTTATTCTGTGTTGATTGATTTCTATTAAATATACATCTGTTTGGCGGCGGAGAATTTATTCTTTTGCTTAACGCCCTTCTCTGAGACGTACGAGTTCAGAGGTTGTATATCGATGGAGATCAGTCGCATGGCATGAATTGCCTGTGTGGCACGCTAAGATGCAATGATCAAGGCTTTTGTTGAAAAGCAAAGTCTTGTGGTTGATGATTAAAGCACGCCTACATGGCAGCTTTGTGTATAACGTGAATTCGCGAGCCTCATACCTCGGTATGAGTCAAAAACGGGATACGGACTGCAGGGAGAGCATGACGTTTCTTTCTAGCTTTGGTGGTGTCAGTGACTTACCAGCCCTGACATTTATATACTTTTCACCTTTGTGGTTGTTGGATGAGGCGCCTCGATTATAGGTCTGTAAGGACCGGGAGACGTCTGTTCAGGAATACTAATCCTCTAACGTAAGTGAGGACCGGCCCTGAAGATCCAGGGGTTGCCAGAGTGCGTAACCCTGAGATATTTGCTAGAGTGTCTCGAACGCGGAGAGGAGCTTGCCCCTTGCCTCGACTCATGACGGAAATCCAATTTCCAATACGTGTATTTCGGCTTTATTTGTAGAGCCTAGTATGGCGACATAGTGGTATGGGGCACTTTTGCCATCTTTGATTTATATTTATGATTGAAATTGTTTTGACACTATACACTTATTATAGTATCAAATGATTTGTTTTAAACGTACCAATCATGTTTGGCTATTATAAGGGAAAACCCTATCCTCTGGCTTGCGTTGCATTGTGTGATGGGACCTGGGTCTTATAATAGCCTCATTTTTCGAGAAAGCATTGCGTTGTTTATTCTATGCACTGGTATTCTTGGGAGGAAACCCGTTCCGTGTTATACGGCGTGGTCCCTTGAATTACTCTCTTTTAAAGAAAAGCTTTAAATAATTGTTTTAGTTCTCACACCAGTCACATGACTGACCTGGAGTTTATTGTTTTAACCTAAACTCTGGGTGCCCTTATTTTCCGCACGGGCAGCTAGTAGTTTTGGTTTTGCAGATGTATATTCACAGGATCCTGGTTTACAGCTGGAATGATATCTGGAAAGCTCTGTATCCGTATATCACCCTCAGTTGTGCTTTGTATTATTTTCCGCTGCTATGAATTTATTGTAATCTCTGATATTTATCGAATGTAATTTATTCATTTATACTCTGTATATTCTTGTATCTGATGGAATTGTTGTAGTAACAATGAAATGTTCTTCCGTCTGCGTTCTGATTTGTCCTGTTCTCAAATGATCAGGGGTTTCGAACGGTCCAGATCGGTTTAACGACTGATTCGGATCGAGGGAAATTCCAGGCCGTCACAACCGACCACTCATTTCGCTTGAGTGTATCGAATGTATATCACCGACGGTTGGGATCAGCAACCGCCTGCCCGAAAAGGGACAGCATCGAACATAGATTAAGAAGCAAGAGGAATTTCTCTAGATAGGTGAACATACATCCTAATGGGAGCGACCCACATAGCCATGCTGCCTGCCCGATTTTTGTCATTTCCCGGTTGATGAGGCTTGAGGCTAGAATTCCTCTATAACATCTGGCCACCATTCACTTTGAATGCCACATCGTCAGATCCTCTGGATATCACTAATTGACATCCACAAAAATACTCCGGTTGATAAGCTAAGAGAATGTGCACATCTCCGCCATCAACTTGGTACGTTTGAAAATATCAACGTACGTGACTCCTTTGGAAATACTCTGTCAGACATCAGTCCATACAAGTCATCCAGGAACAGGATGAACCGAAGGCACCCTCCTACTGCATCCTTATAGGAATCACCCCCAGGATCAGTAGCGAGAAGTCCTTGCAATCCGTGGATTCAACCACTACAGAATCACAAATCAAATAACTCTGGTTGCAAGCCAGAGAGATTCGACCAGTGGTCCTTCCGCTTATGAAGATCCATGGTCTTCACTTGCTTCGTCTTCAAATGACGCCTTCACGTATTTG
This sequence comes from Allium sativum, assembly GCA_030737875.1. Classification (NCBI taxonomy): domain Eukaryota; kingdom Viridiplantae; phylum Streptophyta; class Magnoliopsida; order Asparagales; family Amaryllidaceae; genus Allium; species Allium sativum. The sequence goes on along the minus strand of JASFAX010002615.1, from coordinate 5,609 downwards.
TTGGTCGGAATGGTTTTCGAATATAAATTTGATCCTGGTCTTTTCGTGCCAACAGACGTATTTGGTCAGGTTTGATAGTCGGTGTTTTAACTATCAAAGTCAATAGTGTACGCACAACGAATTTTCTGATTCAGTACTTGGCATGACTTGGCCTCTTAAAATATATTTGATAAAATCATTACTCAACTCTAATATTCGACTTGACTCTAACTTGACTAACTTTCCTAACTCGACTTGATTACTCCTATCGATTAACTAATACTCGACTTAACTCCATTCGCTTGACTCTAGATCGCAGCAATCACAATGGTTACGCCTGATTCCCTCAGGAAACATCCGACTGCCGTAGGCTATCTGCAGCCCTGCGAATTACGCCAGCAGTCGTGCGAAATGGATACTCTTCCTGAATAATTATGGTTTGACTAACTCTAACCCAAATACTATATTTGATCAACTCTAATTGAATAACAAATGTTCAATAAAATTTGAAATCAATATTCTTATTTCTTTTCATATTCCAAAATCTCGTATTTATTTTCAATACTACACGTATATGACATCACGCCAATCACAACACCTTTCACTCGTTTCAACTAATACCATTCCTCGATAAAAGTGAAGCCGTTCAAGTTGGGGTATTTTAGTTACCTCTCAGACCTTGATCGACCAGTTCTTATCTTAGAATAATACTAGTTTATCCACTAACCCCAAAAACTCATTTCTCCTTCGATTTCATATTTGGTTTTAAAACCCTTTCTGGTATTTGAAATCCTCGCTCCAACTTTCTTTACTTAATTCCTTTAATTAAGGAAATGCCCACTAAACACCACTTTTAACTTAACACATTATTTCACCATCCTTTTTGGGTTTTAATGAAAACATCCCCGTCTAATAATCTACTTCTATTACTTTGGACATTTCTTAAATTAAAACTCTAACCTTAGATTTTTCAACAAAAATCCGCTTATACTTACTTCGACTCAAAATCTTTCAAATTGGAATTTCATTTACAAATATCCATTTACCATTCTTATTTGAAACCTGGTTTATAACCCTCTATAACACCCCACTTAAATCACTTCTTAATTGAATTCCAACTAAGTGTCATTACTTTAATTATTATTAATTAAAATAACCATCAACATTAACATTAACTATGTTAAAACCCGTTAACTTAGGTATTAATTGAAATAGTATAATTATCACCTTTAGCAAACTGATTAGAAATTGATTTACTATATTAATACCAACGAAACTTGATAATTATCTTGGGTTGTAGTTAATTGAAGATTAACTAATAATTAACACTAAATAATTCCAAATTTTTCCTAAATTTGTAGTTAATCAAGGGTTATCCAGTTATTCAGAAATCCAATTTATTCCATTATTTATTGAATTCCATTTCCAAATCGATCTCAATTTCAATTTAAAATAACACTGTTGATTTTGTCAACCGTACATTTCAGTTAACCATTAACTGAATTCCATTTGTCATTTCCCTTTTTAAAATTTATTAATTAACTTAATAAATTAAAAATTACCTTTTAATGTTTAAAACAATTTTCCCATTTTACCAGCCTGTGGGTACTTTTCCTTGCCCTTTTGCTTTATAACTCGTTTTCACCATACGGTTTTGCCACATAAGCCATTTATAAAGTTCTTTATAAACTTGATTAAAATATTTATTCATAAATTTCCAATTTAATTATTAATATAAAACGACTGAAAAACATCGGCTCAGTTATAAAATAATTTATAACTTTAAAACTGCGTCGTTTCACCGAACGGTCGAACGACGTTAAAACAACACACTTTAGGCCATTCACTGCCAACTACCAAATCAACATTGTCGGTTGATTCTAAACACAACACGGGTGGTTATTTGTTCAATCATCACACCCAAACAGGTTTTTCAACCGTATGGGGTTCAATCAGTTCAAAATCAACAATATAAAACAAACAAACAACATATATAATATTCAAGGAATCTGGTCGGATCCCTCCAACCTGTTCTTCCCTGCATCACATCCTGTTAGACATTTCATAATAATATATGAAATAAATTTCATATGATTGATTAAATCTAAATAACAGCAACCAATCAACGATAATCAGCCAATAGCAACCAATTTATACTTTTTTAAAGGTAAGTTATATTTTAATATGAATTTACCACATCATAGAATTCCAGAAGGTGTGAGAATCAACTAACCAGATCATTCTGTTGAAGGTTGACGCGTTTGTCGCTTTTAATATTGAACAGACGTTCAAAATTAGCTCAATTTTCAACTGTCTTAGATCAGAGCCTAGTCAGTGCCATCGCCTAGGCCTCGTCCCTGCGATCCCAACGGATCCAGTTTCATTAAATTTGTTAACGTATGGCCAGGATATACTTGTTTAAAGTTTATATATAATATACGATAATTAACTAAGCTATTAATTAATAAATTAATTAAATAATTAAGTAATTATTACCTTATCATTACCTTAATAACGGTTTTACTGATCCACGTTAGCACAGCAAACTTGACCACACGGTTTCGTTTCTCTGGTCCACAACCCGTCGTCTCCTTCTTCTTTGAAAAGCAAGAAGACAAAACCACTCACCACCATCACTAGCGCCGACCGGAGACCACCCACCCAACCTCATCTGAATCGCCGTCCCTCGAGCTGTCCACGACCCCATCGCCAGCTACCAACTCGCCACGACGTCGCCGGAATCCGGATGTAAACAAATCCCATTCAATCCCCGATTAACGCCGCCCCACGCCACTGTAGGGCACTAGACCTCCGCCATTCTGACCGGCTGACAACCCAGCTTCGATTCCCCTAGGTCCGCGACCCCCTCGCTGGCCACATCTACCGGAAAACGCCCATTCTCCGACCTAGCGTGAAAATAATCTCAGAAAAACACCCCTCCGATCAACCAGCAAGTTCTCCCACCTCCGACCACCGTAGGAGTTGAGACTACAGCCAAATCAAAGGCCTATCTCCCCTCTTCGAAAGCCCCAAAGTCCCGTTACCTCAAATCGACCACAACCCCTTAATTCCAGAGGAAAACAAAAATCAATTTCTGTGGTTTAACCCCGATTCCGGCCACCAAAGGTGTCCGTTCACCCCCAACTTTTCACAGCAGGTCCGTGTTGACAAGATCTACACTTTTCGCTCAGGTTGCCATAATAAAAACCTTACGGATTGGAAGATATAATTATATTTGTATTGATGGGCTTTTTCGCAAATTTGTTGAAAAATTTCAGATTTTGGTGGCTAGGGTTATGAGTTTAGGTGTTTATATAGTGTGGCGATAATATATTTTAAGTTGATTTGACGAGCGATGTTGACTAACGATATTTTACTTCGTACCTATCGCTATTTCGAACATCGTTTATTCGTTGCTGCGCTCACATACGAACCCCGTTCGAGATACGAATGGACGACATAGTATAATTTGGCGATACGGTCCTAACGAAACTTGTTTCGTCGAATTCCGAGTTCATTTGCTCATATGGCCCTCGTTCACGTCTATATGGTCGTTTTTATTTACATTTTATTTTGCCACGCTCACAAATTAATCCCGATTGACGCGCCACTTTAAATCTAGCAATAATTTACTGTTGCGGTCCCAATAAAATTTGTTTCATCGAAAACTGAGGTCGTTTGAATAAAGGCCCTTTTATAACTGGCCAATTCAAATAAAATAAACCAATTTTAAAATATCTCAATATAATATTAATAAAATATCAAAATTGGTCATACATGACTAGAATATCGTATACTATCACGATAAAATATCCCGGGTTAGGTTTGAAGCCAAATCAATATTATAATTATTTAAAAACCCTTTTATTTAATATAAATAACGTTATAATATATAACGAAATTCCATAGCGTCCTTTTCAAAATTTGATTTGGACATAAAATAAAATCTACACGATGAAAACTCTATTTTTCTCTGCCACTGGAAAGAAATCGTCAAACCGGTCCCGACATTTCTTGTTTCGAGGAAATCCGACTTATTTTGAACCCGGTACGACCCCTTGAAGTTCAAAATGCCAAAACGCGAACTGCTGCGCCGCTGTAGCTCGTTATTTAATTAAATTATAAACATATATATATTCCCTTTTCGTTTCTAAACGAAATCATTGGTAAATTTTCAATCCAGACAATATTGACCCTCTATATTTAGCCGATACACGTTATACAGCAATTTCAACAGATTCCCCATATTCTGGAATTTAAATAATATTTTATTATTTATTTAAATAATATATTTCAAATAAATCATTAAATTCGATTATTTAAAATTAAACCAATAATTTAAATAATTAAAATAATTAAAATATTCCAAAAAAATAGGCAGAAAATACGGGTCGTTACATCTATTTTTTTTCTATATGTTGTGATAATTTATCTTTGTGCTATGAGTTAGACTATTCGAGTCTAACATATATTTTATGTTGAATAAGCGAACGTATAACGTGGGGTAGGGGTAATATTAAGGACTTAATATTAAGAAATTGGGGTGCAATTGATATGATTTTGCATACCGTAAGTGGATGTCCATAATTGAGTCAATTATGGACATCGTTAAAATTGGAATTAATTAATGATTTGAATAGGGATATATTTAAAACTGGGGTAAAAGATTATAAGTGTTAATCATTGCTTAGAACACGAGGTTGGACTCGTTTGTGACGTAAAACTGCCCGAACCCGCCCGGCAAATCCAGTAGTCACAAATGTCAGCCCAATGTGAGAGTTCCTAGGCCCAAATTAAAGCATAACAGTTGTAAAGACACCAGGTTAGACTCTTTTATGGTGTAAGACTGCCCAGACCCGCCCGACAAATCCAGCTGCCATAAATGCCAGTCTAATGTGAGAGGTCTTTATGAGGTTATGGCCTGAATGAATTAAGAAATACTTAACCAGATAAACATGTAAGGTGGGACATAGGGGTTAAGTAGGTGCCTTGGGTGGCATGAGGAATCTAGTGAGTGCCTTTAGTGGCATTTGAAATACGGTTAGTAAGACTTAACCAAACACACATGTAAATGAACATGACTAAGAAGAGGGTTAAGTGGGATATACTAGTGGGGACAAGCTTAGGTGGATAGCTTGTGGGGGCCCATTTCAACCAGTAACCCAAACGTATCTTTGTGGGCTCGACCCAGGTCGAGGATGGGACACGCATACCGGGATTGACTATAGGAGGCCAAACGGGGTAGCGGTGGCAACGCAAGTCCAACGGGTTTCATATGCGTGTGTGGACCCAGGCTGGTAGGTAAGACGTTGTTGCATCGTGTAGGTATAAGCCGTGCATTCTCAAGTTTATCGGATTGCCACTTTAGGGGAGTGATACACACCACTGTGGGGCCAGCACGGGTATCTACGAGTAGGGAGCCGATGGAAAGTGGGTAGTGGGGTACACCTAGCGGAGATAGGGGCAGGCAGCACCTATGTAGCCAGCTAGGGGTACACGAAGCTATTTATAAAATTTCTAAGTGAAGCAAGTGGGATCAACCTATAGGGTGACTGGTGTGGTGCAGTGTAGTAATTATTCGTTAGTATTAGGTGTGCCTTTAACGTTATCTTTATCTGCTCTTCCATACC
>JASFAX010002614.1:0-45301 GCA_030737875.1 Allium sativum | reverse complement strand
AAGACTGTACCTAATCTACAGTATGTGCATTCATCTTTTCTTGCACATGAAGGAGGAGTTGAACAGAAGAAGCTGTCTCAGTCAGAGTTTTCTGTCAACTATGCCTCCACAGCAAGGACTAAAGGCCAGCAAAAAGGAAATACTGGTCAAAACAATAAGCAAGAGAATCAGTTTTTCAGAGGAAATGCAAGTCAAAGAGGAAGAGGCAGAGGAGGCAGGTTTAACAATAATAACAGACCAAAATGCCAAATCTATGAGAAATTTGGTCATATTGCAAGCAGGTGTTATTTTAGATTTAACACTGAATTCAATGTGAATCAACAAAATCAAAGGACACCAAATGTCAATGTGACTCAAATGGGACAGCAAAGGACAAATGTAGAAGGGTCAAGAGTGCAAACACAAGGGTCAAGCAATGATGATTACAATAAGTCAGATGATATAAATCTTGATGATTAGTACCCAGACTCAGGAGCCACTAATCATGTTACAAACAATTTACAGAATCTGAATCTGGGAAACAAAAGCTATTCAGGTATGTGTTCTGTCTCAATGGGTAATGGTGAAACCATTAGTATATCACATGTTGGATGTGGTTACATAAAAGGAAGAAGGGAAATCTATTTAAATAACTTACTTAGAGTGCCCAAAATTAAGAAAAACTTGATTAGCGTATCTCAATTTGCTAATGATTACCAGGTATACTTTGAGTTTCACCCAAACTATTGTCTTGTTAGGGACTTACTAAATAAGAACATATTACTACTATATTCATCTATGTATTGGGAAATTTTAATTACTAAATTTTAATTATTATACTTCCTGATGCTATCAATACATTAGAATAATGATTTGCCAAGATAAATATGTCATGTTTGTTGAAATATGAATTGACAAATAAAATTGTCACTTTTGTTGAAATATGAATTGACAAATAAAATTATCATTTTTTTTGAAATTTGAATTGGTAAATAAAAATGTCATTTTTTTATTGTATTAGAATCGACACAATAAAATGTCTGTTGTTTTATAAAGTATGTTTTCTTTGAAATATACACTCCTAATATAAATGGAACTTTGAAAATGATCAATAGTTAAAAAGAAATGTTCATTTTGCAAATTAAATAGAATGAGTTAAAAATATACATTTTGGATCATTTAGAAGGATTAGTTAAAAATATATATTTTTGTTTATTAGACAAAAATTTACATTTTTGTTTATTTAAAAGGATTAGACAAAAGTTTACATTTTGGTTAGTTTAAAAGGGATTAAACAAAAATGTCATTTTAATCTAAATGTATACATCAGTATTTATATAAAAGGGGGAAATATCATTTTAATGTAAATACATACATTAGGATTTGTATACATAATGAAAATACCTTTTTAATGGAAATGTATACATTATGATTATATTCAAAAGGAACATATTATTCTAATGTAAATGCATACATTATAATTTGTATGCAAACAACAATGACACACTACAATAAAATTCATGCAGTGTGCATTCTTTATTTAATGCGCATATATGGTGCGTAGATTAGATAATTATTTATTTCTTTTCAAAATTCAAGGGAACGATTCACATTTGGGAATTTATTATCAATGAATGATACAATTAGAATAGATAGGGGAAAGTATTTAAGAGGATAGTCAAAGATATATATATATATATACACACATAGACATATACACATATATATATATATATATATATATATATATATAGTGTGAATTTATTTCATTTAGAACCTACACATTATTTTCAATCAATATTTTAATATAAATTACTAGATTTTATTAAATTTCCTAAGGCATATTTTTTTTTCTCCTTGGCATGTAGTCAAAGATTGTTAATACAAGGATAACATCTTTGTTATTAACATTTAATTGAGGAAATATTTTAGAATAAAAATAACTTTAAAATATTTCCTCAATTAAATGTTAATAACAAAGATGTTATCCTTGTATTAACAATCTTTGACTACATGCCAAGGAGAAAAAAATATATTCCTAAGGAACTTTAATAAAATCTATTAATTTATATTAAACTATTGATTGAAAATAATGTGTAGGTTCTAAATGAAATAAATTCTGACTATATATACATATATATAAATATATATATATGTATATATGTATGTATGTATATATATCTTTGACTATCCTCTTAAATACTTTCCCCTATATATTCTAATTGTATCATTCATTGATAATAAATTCCCAAAAGTGAATTGTTCCCTATAATTTTGAAAAGAAATAAATAATTATCTAATCTACGCACCATATATGCGCATTAAATAAAGAAGACACGGATTTTGCCCGGACCTAATCGATCGCAAAATCGACCAAGACCGTTCGAAACTCACATACGTTAACTTTGGGAATACAATACATTAGAACAGATCACAGAAGACTTTTATAAACATTACAATAATGTAACATCAGAGTACAGAATATCAGAGTACATCAAATAAAGGAATAATACAGCGGAAGATAAATTACACTAAATATAAATACATTGCATTTAAATACAATACACAGCGGAAGACTTTCTACAATCTGCACACAGCTTTAGGTTTCGATCCAGAATCCTGCTAAAAGAATAGATATCTGCAAAAAGCTACTCGACTGCCCGTGTGGAAAAATATGGGCATCCGAGTTTGCCAGTGAAACAAACTACAGGTCAGTCATGGGACTGGTATGAGAAATCGAACTTAACTAATCTAATAAAAATGGCTAATCACAGACCACGCCGCTAATGCGGAACGGGTTTACTCCATTGGATTGCCAGTGCATAAAATAAAGTAAATCGTTAAACAACGCAATTCTTTTTAGAAAAATGAAACCATTATAAGACCCAAGTCCCATCACACAATGCAATGCAAACCGGAGGATAGGGTTTTACCTTATAATGGTCAAAAGATGCTTGATACGATAGAACGGGCTTAATATTTGTGTGTATAGTTTTAATGAAAACAATTCAATCATAATGTATCAATCCTAGACGGCATAACTACCATATACTATGTCTCCATACTAGTTCTACAATCAAAACCGCATGGTGTCGTATTGGAAATTGGGTTTCCACCATGAGTCAAGGCTAGGGAGGTGCTCCTTACCGATTCGAGACACTCTAGCAAATGCCTCAGGATTCAGACTCTGGCGAAACCCTGGATGCGGTAGGGTCGGTCCCCACCTAACGGTAGTGGATTAGTTATGCCTGAACACACATTTTCCGGTTCCTTTGAACCAATAATATGGCCACTAACAACCTATAAAACCCGAGGTACCTCATAATCCATCATCCACATAAGTAAAATGTCAGCGCTGGTAGGTCCCTGACACCACTCTAGCTAGAAAGAAACGTGTGCATTCCCTACGGTCCCTTCTCCCGTTTTTGACTCATACTGGGGTGTGAGGCTCGCGAAGTCACGCTATACACAAAGCTACGCCTAAACAGGCAATGCTTTGATCATCCCACAAGGCCCTGCTTTTCAACAAAAGCCTTGATCCATGCATCTTGGCATGCCACATCGTCAATCCATACCATACCATTGATTTCTGCCAATATATAACCTCTAAGCTCATACGTCTCAGAGAAGGGTGTTAACACCAAACAGATATATATTAGCCGAGACCAACGGATACAGTACAAAGGAACACAACGTCAGACATACGATCCATTTACAAGTCCGTTCTAGGTCTGAACGAAACCGGAGTCGACTTATTCCGCCCCCCATATGTCCAATACAGAGGTGAGGTGCTCGCATATAAGACATTCAACAAGTACGGCCGGAAGGTTACCACTGAAGCCCCTTCAAGGTAGCTACTCCCATCATGGGTCTCAGTAGCAACACATCCATTCGATGTGAAGATCGTCGGTCTTCAATCACCGTCTCCAACTCTTCGACATAGATTGTCGTATAATCATTTGAAATGAGATTGAACTTGGACTTTTCAAATGATCCTCGTATATATATATATATATTAAAAATCATTTCATATCGTTATTAGGACTTGATAACGATTTATCGTTATTTTTATTTATATAAAAATAGCTAAATTAATATAAGAACCCATAACTTCCCCGTTAAGGAAAGAGCGGATACTATGAGAACAACACACAATAGAACACAGACGGAAGAGCATTTCATTGTATATAACAACAATTCCATTAGATTACAAGGATATACAGAGTATTAACAAATAAAATACATTCGATAAATATCAGAGATTACAATAAATTACATAGCAGCGGAAAATAATACAAAACACAACTGAAGGAGATATACGGATACAAAGCTTTCCGGATATCGTTCCAGTTGTAAACCAGGATCCTGGGAAGACAAATCTGCAAAACCAAAACTACTAGCTGCCCGTGTCGAAAATAAGGGCACCCAGAGTTTAGGTTAAAACAATAAACTCCAGGTCAGTCATGTGACTGGTGTGAGAACTAAAACAGTTATTAATCTTTATTTTAAAGTTAGGTAAATCAAGGGACCACGCCGTATAACAAGGAACAGGTTTCCTCCCAAGAATACCAGTGCATAAAACAACAGCGCAATGCTAAACAAAGAACAATGAAGCTATTATAAGACCCAGGTCCCATCACACAATGCAACGCAAGCCGGAGGATAGGTTTTTTTTACCTTATAATAGCCAAAGAATGCTTGATACGTTTAAAACAAATCATTTGATACTATAGTAAGTGCATAGTGTCAAAACAAATTCAAATCATAAGTATCAATCATAGACGGCATGGCTACCATATATCATGTCGCCATACTAGTTCTACAATTAAAACCGCAAAATCACGTATTTGGAAGTCGGATTTCCATCATGAACCGAGGTAAGGGGCAAGCTCGTCTACCGATTCGAGACTGTCTAGCCCGAGTCTCAGGACCAGAACGCATCGACCCTTGGATCATCAGGGCCGGTCCACCGATGTGGATTAGACGAAATCCTGAACACTACGTTTCCCCGCCCTTTGGGGCGTAAGTGAGTCAACGAATGACTCCATCGGACTGGGATCTTCCGATCTAACCGAGGCGCCTCGCAACAGCAACAACCACATAGGTGAAAAGTATATAAATGTCAGGGTTGGTAGGTCACTGACACCACCCTAGCTAGAAGGAAACGCATGCCCTCCCTGAGGTCCTCTCCCGTTCTTGGTTCACAACCGGGGTGTGAGGCTCGTGAATTCACGTTACACAAAGCTACGCCACAAAGGTCATGCTTTGATCATTAACCACAAGACTCTGCTTTTCAACAGAAGCCTTGATCATTTGCATCTTAGCATGCCACACAGGCAAACCACTCTATGCAGCTGATATCAGTCACACAGAATGAAATCCAATTTCGGACACACGGTCCATTTACAAGTCCGTTCTGGGTCTGAACGAAACCGGAGGCACTTTCCTCGCGTATCCATCGATCTCCAAGTACGTCTGGACGACCACCAACTATTTCCCTCCTCTTGGGTGTACAACCCAATCAAGATCATCAGTAATCACCCAAACGATGTGAAGACTTTCGGTCTTCGACCACCGTCTTCATCTTCGACACCACGTCGAAACAGTTATTCAGAATGGGATAAACCCGGTCTTTCTGAATAACTCGCGTATATATTATAAAAGTGTTACACAAACACAACATACGCCTCATTCCAATTCAGAATATTCTTTTATTTAAATATTCTTATACTTTGGGAAAGGTTCCCATTAATTTTATCAAAGATAAATTCTTTAAAGTTATTCTTTAATCTTCTTTTGAATATCAATTCAAAATAGTAGGGATTAGCGAACCACACCGAAGTAATCATTATTTTATTTCCCAATCCCAACCTATTCATCCCATGAAGTAAAACTGGTCATACTTCATATCTAACACCACGGTGTTATCGGTAAATTCAATTACCATTTCACGATCAAATCTAATTAAAGATTTAACTATCGCCTGGAGCAAAACTGGTGATACTCCATTATCGATTATTTCAATCTAATTAAAGATTCATTAAAACTCCACTTAGTTTTAATCTTTAACTGGGTTAAAGAACCAATGTCATTTAAAACACGATTCACGATAAACCCTATAATCAATTCCAATTCAATTCCAATTAAATATTATTTAATTGGCACCCTTCATTAAATCTAAACAAAAAGATTTAATCTTTTTCACAACTGGGTTTAAGAACTGTGTTAATGAAGACACCATTCACAACAAACCCAAATCACATTTGATATTAAATACAAGGCTCTGAATAGAAAATATATCGGCTTATATTCAATATCAAATTCTATGACCAACGAATATCGTATTGGAAATAACGATATAAATATATCTTTCAAATTTCCATAACAATATCTGTATAATCACAAAATCCCCCACCGAAATATTCCAAGGATAATTTCGATTCAAATCCATTCCAATTCAATTATTGGAAATCTTGGTTACTTTTAAAACCATTTCAGATCCCATTTATTTATTTGAAAATAAATAAATTATTATTCTAGTTCAAAACTAGTTCATTTCGATAAAAATCTATTTTTATCTTTTCAAATATGGAGTTTTTCATCCCAATTCTTCACAAATCATTTCTTATGATTTTACACAAATTATTACTATTTTTAATAATTTTATCAAGGCCCGTACAGTCAATTTCCATCCACGGCCATCGAACTGCACTTACAACGACCTTTTCCAAATTTGATTTGGACATAATTCCAAATCCAACCGTTAGATTTCTAATTTCTTATATTCGTTAGAAAGCTCTTCTCGATATGAATCCAACGGTTCTGGTTTTAGGAGAATCCGACGGTCGGATCTCCCGTAATATCAATTCGAAGTCAATGGTCGAAATTCACGAACTGCCGCAGCGCGGCGCGTTCTATTCAGGCCATTATATTATATATATAATATATATTTCATCGATTTCTATTTAAAACGAATTTTATAAATAGTTTTAAATTCGATTTCAAAACAGTTTTAACTTCATATTCAATTTCAAATCAAAATTGAATATTCCACTATAAGTTCGTTTTAAATTCATTTCAAATCGATTTCAATTCAAATCTATTTAATTCGAATTTCAATTTAATTCGATTCGAATTTCCATTCAATTCTATTCAATTCGAATTTCTATTCAATTCTATTCAATTCGAATTTCTATTCAATTCTAATTCAAATTCACTTTCTATTCAATTCGAATCGAATTCATTTTCTATTCGATTCGAATTCATTTCAAATTGATTCAATTAAATTTCAATTTGAATTTCAATCTAATTTAATTCGAATTTCATTTCAAAATATTAAATTTTGAAATCACTTTTTAATATTCATTATAAAACGAATAAAATCGATATAAATATCGTTCGCGTCAAAATAACGCATCTCTAATCAATATGGCTTTATATTTTTCAAAAACTTCTTTATTCTATTAAACAAATGAATATTTATTCTATTCAACACATGAATTTATATTTCTTTCAACACTTGACTAATCTCAACAAATGAGTACTGTCAACACATGAATCTTATTTTATAATATTCTTTATCTTCTCAATTGGAATGAGGCCCAATCAATTACCATATCATGTTAATTATATGGATTCCATACAACACATGTATATAATAGCAACGATAAATAATCAACCATCATCCAAAGTGCACAACACAACTGTATAAGCATCAAATATAAATAGTTAACGCTTACACAGTCTGTCGACCAATCGATCGACATTTAACCAAATAATTGGGATTAGTGTATGCCAAATATCATCCCAATACCCGTGTGGGGTTTCAAATCAATAAACACATATTTTTATTTGTGCAGTTGGGCGATGTGTAAAATTTATCGTCCCAATCAATATTAGTCAAATCAGTGTACATAAACAAACCATCTGGTTTGTAAATGAATATTTTATTTTATTCACACACGTTAAAAATTATATTTTTAAAGATAAAATATTTTATTTCAACACATGAATTTCTATTCAGTTCATTTACAAAATAAAAATGATATTTTTATTTTTCTAACATATTTTAGAAAATTTCGGCTGCATAACGGCACGATACTAGAAACGGGACAAGGCCTAGCCTTATCCCCGGTCTAGTGAAGGCCCACGCCATTCACACATCAATCAAATCAATTTTCATTTCACCAAATAATCAAATTCCAATCAAATAATCTAACCAACTACACAACCAAACAAACAAGTCCATGGTCTGTGGACAGTGGTGTCGGGTGCTACTAAACACCGTCTGCATCCTAATATATATAATAATATAACTAGAAAAAGAAAATTAAAAGGTGAGAAGTTCTCACAGAGGGTTCCACTCCGCCGTGCTTTGCTGTTGAACTGCTGAATCGTCCGGATTGGCTTGAACTCCCAATGCGGTCATTTCATGCTGTTTAAATAAAAATTATATTTTTATTACTTCATTTCAATAAAGAAAAATTCTATTTTTATTTCTTCTTTATATATATATTTTTACTTCGCTACACCTATATATAGAAATCATACTATTCTAACTACAAATATCATATTCTCATATTATAAAAATTCATATCTTTATATTGTTTAAAAAAAAATCAAACTCTTTATAGTTTTTAAAAATCAAATCTTTTATAGTTAAAAAAAATCCTATCTTTTATAGTTTAAAAATCCTATCTTTTATAGTTTAAAAATCCTATCTTTTATAGTTTAAAAATCCTATCTTTTATATTGAAGAAAATCCTATTTAAATCTTGAAATCAAAGAAAGCATTTTTAAATCGAAGAACTCACATTTTGGTGTAGAAGTCGCGTCTTCGTTGGAGGCGGGGTGCTGAGGTGCGACTGGTCGGAGTGGGGCCCGGCGCAGGTGTCAGGTGATGCCGTTGGTGGGGCTTGCGCGTGAGAGAGGAGGGGGTTCTTGAGATGGCCGGAGCCAGGGGGAGGCGAAGGAGGTATAGCGGCGGCGGCAGACCCTCCTCTTGGTCGGGGGCGGCGATGGATGCGGGTTTTGGACAGAGGGGAGGGAAATCGAGGTCGTGAGGAGGGTGGAGAGAGAAGGAGGAGGGAGGAAATGGGTGGAGGAGGCGACGCCCCTCCTGGGTGATGGCGCACGGTGGGCGGCGACCTCGGTGAGGTGAAGGAGTGGAACGATGGGGCTTCCCCCTTTTTGAATTTTTTTTATTTCATCTGATCGTGGAAGAGAGAATTGGAGGGGGGGGATAAGTGTATATGTTTATATTTTTATATTTAATTTATTTTTAATTTTTAAAAAAGTTGACTTTTTATTTCGACCTCAAAACGAGACCCATCGCCTGTCGTCCATAGCTAATTACCCCCATTTCGAACACAGTGGGATATGTATCGTAAGCTGATTCGATCGTTTCGATCAGTTTTCCTCAAAATCAACATATTACTCTATATATTGAATTTGAAAGCACATTTCAATTTACTGGGTCACATACTAACTTTAAAAATTCCCGGATTTTCTAGTTTCGTATTGACGATACGGTCCTAACAAAACTAGTTTCGTCGAATTCTGAGACCGTTTGAAAAATGGCCATTTTCCAGTCGATTAAAATCAACTGAAACTGGTCAAACGCGTTTTCCTCTGCCAAGCTCACATATTGATTCGAAAAATTGTGAAAATTGGAATCTAGTAATAACTTGACATCACGGATCCAACAAAAGTGGTTTCGTCGAAATCCGAGTTCGTTTGAAAATGGCCATTTTTAAGGGCCAGAATTCCATAGTGACTATTCTGAAAATCCATTTGGCCATAATTTTTGATTCCCGCTATGAAATTTCGATTTTTCGGATTCGTTGGAAAGATATTATCAAATAGATTCTATTACTTTTGGTTTCGCTAAATTCTGGTTTATTTTGCACCCGGTATATTCATTTGAAGTTTGAAATCGAATTATCGAACTACCGCGCCATTTTCAATTCCTTTTATTATTTAAAATAAATATTTATATTCTAACGACGATCTATATAAATATATACGTTCGAATTATATTCAAAATAAATTTTTCGTCGTTATTATTTAAAATAATTCATTTTAAATAATCAAAATTCACTAAAATTGCCAAAATAAAAATTTTAAACTGGCCCAGATTTTCTGGGTTGTTACAATCTCCCCCACTTAAAACTTTTCGTCCCCGAAAAGGAACAAAGTCGAAAGTGGTTTGATTAACCAACTCTACTTTCTATATTCTCATTACGGCTTAAGTTCTTCAACTTTTCAGTTTCTAAGAACTTTTCAAAAATTTCAAAAATTTGGCTAACACCCTAAATTTTCGAAAAATTTCACCATAACCTCCCCAGCACCGGGGACTTCGGGATATTTCATATAGCCTCCCATGGCCTTCTTCAATCCAAAAGAAAAATAAAAAGCCAAGAGGCTAGCCAATCGGCTCACAAAATCACCCAAAACTCAAGAAATACAATAAACATGTACCTATTTGTCGGGCAAACAATTTTATTCCTCTGCTCTAGCCTCTTTGCTATGACCTGTTCAATAGATATACATGTACATGCATACAAATGCGATAAATTTTCAATACAGCTCAATATTTGACCAATTTGGTTAAAGGTTCAACATTTAATTATTGAAACAATAATCAAACAACACAACCATCAATCAATTAGTGAATTATCATTTCAAATTCATAATTTTGATATATAGTCAAAAATGACATTTTTGGTGCCAAATCACAACAATAGACCCTATCTAATTTTGGTTCTCACACCAGTCAATTGGAATCATATAGAAATCCCACTTTCGTCACTCGAATTTAAATATTGATGATGCCATGGTCATTATCAACATCATCTCCGGGCGACTAGAGTGTGATTCTATATCTATCTAGTATATTAAAACTTCGAATACACGTGGATCAGACGTGTATGCAAAATCTTTATATACTAGATTATCCAAAATCAATATAAAGTAAATAATCAAATACGAATAATTGATTTAAATTTTCAAAACAAAACCGTTTTCATTTTACAATTTTCAAAACACTACTCTTTACACTCATTCTAGGATACTGCTGATCCCATCTCTAACGAGTCATTCTCATTGGATATTACTAATCCAATTACTGATGAATTCTTTCGTATGGTTCTAATGTGTCTTGTTCTCCGAGCTTTATAAACCAAAGCTCTGATACCAACTATAAGAACCCGTAACTTCCCCGTTAAGGAAAGAGCGGATACTATGAGAACAACACACAATAGAACACAGACAGAAGAACATTTCATTGTATATTACAACAATTCCATCAGATTACAAGGATATACAGAGTATTAACAAATAAAATACATTCGATAAATATCAGAGATTACAATAAATTACATAGCAGCATAAAATAATACAAAACACAACTGAAGGAGATATACGGATACAAAGCTTTCCGGATATCGTTCCAGCTGTAAACCAGGATCCTGGGAAGACAAATCTGCAAAACCAAAACTACTAGCTGCCCGTGTCGAAAATAAAGGCACCCAGAGTTTAGGTTAAAACAATAAACTCCAGGTCAGTCATGTGACTGGTGTGAGAACTAAAACAGTTATTAATCTTTATTTTAAAGTTAGGTAAATCAAGGGACCACGCCGTATAACACGGAACGGGTTTCCTCCCAAGAATACCAGTGTATAAAACAACAGCGCAATGCTAAATAAAGAACAATGAAGCTATTATAAGACCCAGGTCCCATCACACAATGCAACGCAAGCCGGAGGATAGGGTTTTTACCTTATAATAGCCAAAGAATGCTTGATACGTTTAAACAAATCATTTGATACTATAGTAAGTGCATAGTGTCAAAACAATTTCAAATCATAAGTATCAATCATAGACGGCATGGGTAACATATATCATGTCGCCATACTAGTTCTACAATTAAAACCGCAAAATCACGTATTTGGAAGTTGGATTTCCATCATGAACCGAGGCAAGGGGCAAGCTCCTCTACCGATTCAAGACTGTCTAGCCTGAGTCTTAGGACCAGAATGCATCGACCCTTGGAACATCAGGGCCAGTCCATCGATGTGGATTAGACGAAATCCAGAACACTACGTTTCCCCGCCATTTGGGGCGTAAGTGAGCAAACGAATGACTCCATCGGACCTGGATCGTCCGATCTAACCGAGGCGCCTCGCAACAGCAACAACCACATGGTTGAAAAGTATATAAATGTCAGGGCTGGTAGGTCACTGACACCACCCTAGCTAGAAGGAAACGCATGCCCTCCCTGAGGTCCTCTCCTGTTTTTGGTTCACAACCGGGGTGTGAGGCTCACAAATTCACGTTACACAAAGCTACGCCACAAAGGCCGTGCTTTTATCATCAACCACAACACTCTGCTTTTCAACAGAAGCCTTGATCATTTGCATCTTAGCATGCCACACAGGAAAACCACTCTATGCAACTGATATCAGTCACACAGAATGAAATCCAATGTCGGACACACGGTCCATTTACAAGTCCGTTCTGGGTCTGAATGAAACCGGAAGCACTTTCCTCACGTATCCACCGATCTCCAAGTACGTCTGGACGACCACCAACTATTTCCCTCCTCATGGGTGTACAACCCAATCAAGATCATCAGTAATCACCCAAATGATGTGAAGACTTCTGGTCTTCGACCACCGTCTTCATCTTCGACACCACGTCGAAACAGTTATTCAGAATGAGATAAACCCGGTCTTTCTGAATAACTCGCGTATATATATTATAAAAGTGTTACACAAACACAACATACGCCTCATTCCAATTCAGAATATTCTTTTATTTAAATATTCTTATACATTGGGAAAGGTTCCCATTAATTTTATCAAAGATAAATTCTTTAAATTTATTCTTTAATCTTCTTTTGAATATCAATTCAAACTAGTCGGGATTAGCGAACTACAACGAAGTAATCATTATTTTATTTCCCAATCCCAACCTATTCTTCCCATGAAGTAAAACTGGTCACACTTCATATCTAACACCACGATGTTATCGGTAAATTCAATTACCATTTCACGATCAAATTTAATTAAAGATTTAACTATCGCCTGGAGCAAAACTGGTGATACTCCATTCTCGATCATTTCAATCTAATTCAAGATTCATTAAAACTCCACTTAGTTTTAATCTTTAACTGGGTTAAAGAACCAATGTCATTTAAAACACGATTCACGATAAACCCAATAATCAATTCCAATTCAATTCCAATTAAATATTATTTAATTGGCACCCTTCATTAAATCTAAACAAAAAGATTTAATCTTTTTCACAACTGGCTTTAAGAACAGTGTTAATGAAGACACCATTCACGACAAACCCAAATCACATTTGATATTAAATACAAGGCTCTGAATAGAAAATATATCGGCTTATATTCAATATCAAATTCTATGACCAACGAATATCGTATTGGAAATAACGATATAAATATATCTTTCAAATTTCCATAACAATATTTGTATAATCACAAAATCCCCCACCGAAATATTCCAAGGATAATTTCGATACAAATCCATTCCAATTCAATTATTGGAAATCCTGGTTACTTTTAAAACCATTTCAAATCCCATTTATTTATTTGAAAATAAATAAATTATTATTCTAGTTCAAAACTAGTTCATTTCGATAAAAATCTATTTTTATCTTTTCAAATATGGAGTTTTTCATCCCAATTCTTCACAAATCATTTCTTATGATTTTACACAAATTATTACTATCTTTAATAATTTTATCAAGGCCCATACAGTCGATTTCCATCCACGGCCATCGAACTGCACTTACAGCAAGCTTTTCCAAATTTGATTTGGACATAATTCCAAATCCAACCGTTAGATTTCTAATTTCTTATATTTGTTAGAAAGCTCTTCTCGATACGAACCCAACAGTTCCGGTTTTAGGAGAATCCGACGGTCGGATCTCCCGTGATATCAATTCGAAGTCAATTGTCGAAACTCACGAACTACCGCAGCGCGTCGCGTTCTATTCAGGCCATTATATTATATATATAATATATTTTTCGTCGATTTCTATTTAAAACAAATTTTATAAATAGTTTTAAATTCGATTTCAAAACAGTTTTAACTTCATATTCAATTTCAAATCAAAATTGAATATTCCACTATAAATTCATTTTAAATTCATTTCAAATCGATTTCAATTCAAATCTATTTAATTTGAAGTTCAATTTAATTCAATTCGAATTTCCATTCAATTCTATTCAATTCGAATTTCTATTCAATTCTATTCAATTCGAATTTCTATTCAATTCTAATTCAAATTCACTTTCTATTCAATTCGAATCGAATTCATTTTCTATTCGATTCGAATTCATTTCAAATTGATTCAATTAAATTTCAATTTGAATTTCAATCTAATTTAATTCGAATTTCATTTCAAAATATTAAATTTTGAAATCACTTTTCAATATTCATTATAAAACGAATAAAATCGATATAAATATCGTTCGCGTCAAAATAACGCATCTCTAATCAATACGGCTTTATATTTTTCAAAAACTTCTTTATTCTATTCAACAAATGAATATTTATTCTATTCAACACATGAATTTATATTTCTTTCAACACTTGACTAATCTCAATAGATGAGTACTGTCAACACATGAATCTTATTTTATAATATTCTTTATCTTCTCAATTGGAATGAGGCCCAATCAATTACCATATAATGTTAATTATATGGATTCCATACAACACATGTATATAATAGCAACGATAAATAATCAACCATCATCCAAAGTGCACAACACAACTGTATAAGCATCAAATATAAATAGTTAACGCTTACACAGTCTGTCGACCAATCGATCGACATTCAACCAAATAATTGGGATTAGTGTACACCAAATATCATCCCAATACCCGTGTGCGGTTTCAAATCAATAAACACAGATTTTTATTTGTGCAGTTTGGCGATGTGTAAAATTTATCGTCCCAATCAATATCAGTCAAATCAATGTACATAAACAAACCGTCTGGTTTGTAAATGAATATTTTATTTTATTCACACACGTTAAAAATTATATTTTTAACGATAAAATATTTTATTTCAACACATGAATTTCTATTCAGTTCATTTACAAAATAAAAATGATATTTTTATTTTTCTAATTTTTAACGATAAAATATTTTATTTCAACACATGAATTTCTATTCAGTTCATTTACAAAATAAAAATGATATTTTTATTTTTCTAACATATTTTAGAAAATTTCGGCGGCATAACGGCACGATACTAGAAATGGGACAAGGCCTAGCCTTATCCCCGGTCTAGTGAAGGCCCACGCCATTCACACATCAATCAAATCAATTTTCATTTCACCAAACAATCAAATTCCAATCAAATAATCTAACCAACTACACAACCAAACAAACAAGTCCATGGTCTGGGGACAGTGGTGTTGGGTGCTACTAAACACCGTCTGCATCCTAGTATATATAATAATATAACTAGAAAAAGAAAATTAAAAGGTGAGAAGTTCTCACAGAGGGTTCCACTCCGCCGTGCTTTGCTATTGAACTGCTGAACCGTCCGGATTGGTTTGAACTCCCAATGCGGTCATTTCATGCCGTTTAAATAAAAATTATATTTTTATTACTTCATTTCAATAAAGAAAAATTCTATTTTTATTTCTCCTTTATATATATATATATATTTTTACTTCGCTACACCTATATATAGAAATCATACTATTCTAACTACAAATATCATATTCTCATATTATAAAAATTCATATCTTTATATTGTTTAAAAAAAATCAAACTCTTTATAGTTTTTTAAAATCAAATCTTTTATAGTTAAAAAAAATCCCTATCTTTTATAGTTTAAAAATCCTATCTTTTATAGTTTAAAAATCCTATCTTTTATATTGACGAAAATCCTATTTAAATCTAGAAATCAAAGAAAGCATTTTTAAATCGAAGAACTCACATTTTGGTGTAGAAGTCGCGTCTTCGTTGGAGGCGGGGTGCTGAGGTGCGACTGGTCGGAGTGGGGCCCGGCGCAGGTGTAAGGTGGTGCCGTTGGTGGGGCTTGCTCGTGAGAGAGGAGGGGGTTCTTGAGATGGCCGGAGCCAAGGGGAGGCGAAGGAGGTATAGCGGCGGTGGCAGACCCTCCTCTTGGTCGGGGGCGGCGATGGATGCGGGTTTTGGACAAAGGGGAAGGAAATCGAGGTCGCGAAGAGGGTAGGAGGATGGAGAGAGAAGGCGGAGGGAGGAAATGGGAGGTGGAGGCGACGCCCCTCCTGGGTGATGGCGCACGGTGGGCGGCGACCTCAGTGAGGTGGAGGAGTGGAACGACGAGGCTTCCCCCTTTTTGAATTTTTTTTATTTCATCTGATCGTGGAAGAGAGAATTAGGGGGGGGTAAGTGTATATGTTTATATTTTTATATTTAATTTATTTATAATTTTTAAAAAAAGTTGACTTTTTATTTCGACCTCAAAACGAGACCCACTGTCTGTCGTCCATAGCTAATTACCCCCATTCCGAATACAATGGGATATGTATCGTAAGCTAATTCGATCGTTTCGATCAGTTTTCGTCAAAATCAATATATAACTCTATATATTGAATTTGAACGCACATTTCAATTTACTGGGGTCACATACTAACTCTAAAAATTCCCAAAAAATATTTTCCAGTTTCGTATTGACGATACAGTCCTAACAAAACTAGTTTCGTCGAATTCTGAGACCGTTTGAAAAATGGCCATTTTCCAGTCGATTAAAATCAACTAAAACTGGTCAAATGCGTTTTCCTCTGCCACGCTCACATATTGATTCGAAAAATTATGAAAATTGGAATATAGCAATAACTTGACATCACGGATCCAACAAAAGTGGTTTTGTCGAAATCCGAGGTCGTTTGCAAAATGGCCATTTTAAGGGCCAGAATTCCATAACGACTATTCTGAAAATCCATTTGGCCATAACTTTTGATTCCCGCTATGAAATTTCAATTTTTCGGATTCTTTGGAAAGATATTATCAAATAGATTCTATTATTTTTGGTTTCGCTAAATTCTGGTTTATTTTGCACCCGGTATATTCATTTGAAGTTTGAAATCGAATAATCGAACTACCGCGCCATTTTAAATTCCTTTTATTATTTAAAATAAATATTTATATTCTAACGACGATCTATATAAATATATACGTTCGAATTATATTCAAAATAAATTTTTCGTCATTATTATTTAAAATAATTCATTTTAAATAATCAAAATTCACTAAAATTGGCAAAATAATTTTTTTAAACTGGCCCAGATTTTCCGGGTTGTTACAATTAATTTAACGACGCTCCGGGTCAATGGCGACCCTGGCGCTGTTTTCAACCAAATTTGATGTACACATTTCTCGAAATCTAACCGTTGGATTTTAACAAAATTTATATCTTTGGAAAGATCTTCCCAAAGCGGTCCTAATGGTTCCGGTTTTGAGAAAATCCGACGGTCGGATCTTTCGATATAATCGTTTGAAGTCACGATTTCAAATCGTGAATTGCAGTAGCGTGATTCGTTTTATTTTAATTTATATTTATGTGTATATATATATAATTCATTCGTTCGACGATTTCAAATTATTTATTTTTTTAAATAATTTTCTACACTTAGTATTCAAGTTATTTTAGTGAACAGAAGTCCATTTCAAACAGGTACATTTTCTTCAATCCTTACGTGACAATAAAAATGCAAATTTTTATTGTTTCTTATTTCTATTTCCAACAGTGAACATTTTTCTATATCTTTTATGTACATTTCATTAAAAATGTGATTTTTAATGGTAACATGTTTTTATATTTTAAAACATGACATTTTCCTATTTCTTTACATTTCATCAAAAATGAGACTTTTCTATTCTTTTAATTACATTCTAAAAAGGTAATCGTTTTATTTCATTTCTAATTACATTGAAAAATGTAATCTTTTATTTCATCCTTTATTACAAAAAAAAATGTAATTTTTCCTTTCATTCTTTAATTACGTAGAAAATGTAATTTTAAAATCTATTCTTTTTATCGCATCTAAAATGACGATAAAAATACCACTTTTAATTCTACTCTTTTTATTGTCCCTAGAATGACAATAAAAATATAACTTTTGATCCTAGTCTTTTTATCGTCTCTAATTTGACAATAAAAATATAACATTTTAATCTACTCTTTTTGTTACCTCTAAAATGTAAATTAAAATGTCACCTTTATTTCTATGTTTTTATTTACATCTAAAATGTAAATAAAAATGTACTTTTTATTTTTAGGTTTATATTCACCTCTAAAATGTGAATAAAAAGTATAACCTTTTTCTATGTTTTATTTGCATCTAAAAATGCAAATAAAAATGTGTCTTTTTATTCCAATGTTTTATTTACATCTAAATTGTAAATAAAAATGCGTCTTTTATTTCTAGGTTTATTCACATCTAAAAGATGAATAAAATAACCCTTTTTAAATTCATGTCTTTATTCACATCTAATAGGTGAATAAAATATACTTTTTAAGATTCATGTTTTATTTGCAACTACTTTGTAAATAAAAATATACTTTTTACACTTATGTTCTTATTTACAACAAGAAGGTAAATAAAATGTACTTTCTTAAATCATGCTTTAATTCATATATAAAATGCAAGTAAAAGTTCCACCTTTTAATCCATGATTCTACTTACATCTAAAATGTAAATATAAATTTACCTTTCTAATTCATGGTTCTATTTACATCTAAAATGTAAATATAAATTCAACTTTTGATTTCTATGTTTTTATTTTCATCTAAAATGTAAATAAAAATACATTATTTAATTCAAGTTTTTATCCACATCTACAATGTGAATAAAAACGTACTTTTTCAATTCAGGTTTATATTTACCTCTAAAAGGTGAATAAAAATGTACTTTTTCTTAATTTCATGTTTTTATTTATATCTAAAAATATAAATAAAAATGTCAACTTTTTTATAATCATGTTTTTATTTATACTACATGTACATAAATGTAATCTTTTTTTTAATTTATTTACACAAAATGTAAATAAATGTTTTCCTTTTCTTTTTCTTATTTATTTACACTACATGTAAATAAATGTTTTCATTTTCTTTTCTTATTTATATAGATAAATGTTTTCCTTTATAAAAATGTTCCTTTTATTTACATAGAAAATGTAAATAAAGTTTTCACTACAAATATGTTCATTTTACATAGAAAATGCAAATAAAGTTTCCCTTAAAAATATGTTTATTTTGTATACATAGAAAATGTAAATAAAGTGTCACCTCATAATTTGCTCTTTTTATTCTTTTTATTTACAAAGGAAAATCTGAATAAAAATGTCATCTCATATTTTGTTCTTTTTATTTACGAAGGAAATTGTAAATAAAGGTAATCTCATATTTTGTTCTTTTTATTTACAAAGGAAAATGTAAATGAAGGTGTTCTCTTACTTGGTTCTTTTTTTTATTTACATAAAAGAAATGTAAATAAAAGTATTCATATATTGGTTCTTTTTTTCTAATTTCACATTTTTATTTACAACCAAATTGTAAATAAAAAGATATTTCCTTTTTATAATCGTTTCCCTCTATTTAACGCAAACGTCAATCTTGGTGTCACAAATTGGATACCTAAAAATAATGGTTTTTGTCTAACCATTTCGTATTCAACATAAATGTCCATTTTAGTGTCACAAATATGATAACTAAAAATGATGGTTTTGTCTAACCATTTTCTATTCAACATAAATGTCCATTTCAGTGTCACAAATATGATAACTAAAATAATGGTTTTTGTCTTACCATTTTCTATTCATTTCTAATGACATATAAAAGTAAATTTTATATCTAAATGGTATTTTAACCAATCTTAACATTTTATAACTAAAATGTTAATTTATCAATCTTAACATGTTATACCATGTTTTATTTAACAAAATGATTTTTTTTTTTTCATTTAACAAAATGATTATTTTGTTTTTCATAATTTTCTATTTATGCTATATGTTAACATTTAACTATGTATACTTAGCAAAATAAGATGTTAATGTTATTTGTTAACAAATCTCTTATTAACCAAAAATGATATTTTAGTTTCAACCATTTCATTTTAATCAAACATGAGACATTGGTTTTCAACAAAAAAAAAATGATATTGTTGTTTTCAAACATAAGATATTTATTTTTCAACTAAACAAATATGATGTAATTATTTACAACCATCTTATTTTAACAAACATGAGAAGCACAAATCAATTCAATGATTCATCGTAACAATCAACTCTGAAAAAAAAAATATACACCACATCAACATGAATTTGAAATAAATATAAATTTCACATTTCAGTAAATAATTAATTTTAAATTATAAAATAGAAATCTCACTTTGATCGTGTAACAACCCGTATTTTCAATAACCTATTATAACGTAAATCGAGGCAGAATTTAATTATAAATCTGAATCAAGGGAAACGGGCTATGCCATTGCGTTCGTCTCGGAAAAATACGCGAAATAGAGTCCGAGTTTTCGAAAATTGGAGTCCGTATGACCCGATTAAGGCCCAACGAAGTTTTCAGAAAAATTCAAAGTAAAAACATATTTCAAATTCAAGTTTGAATTTGAAAATTTGGTCAGATTGGGCCAGGCGGGAAACTTCCCGCCAGAGCACCCAAGTCGACAGCCCTGTCGACTTGGGAGTCGACTTGGTTGGACCCAAGTCGACAGCCCTGTCGACTTGGCTGTCGACTGGGTTCAGCCGGGCAGTCTTGCCTGGTGCACCATTTTGGAGTTGTGTTGAGTTTGGGGGCCAGATTCGGTTTTGAGGGCTGAGATTGGAACTAGGGTTTAATCCTAAGGCTAAAACTAATCCTAATCTCTATAAATAAGCCCCTAACCTAAGCCTAAATCAACATTATTCACTCATACAACTAAACTATGGCAAATCATTCCTCTCATGTCCTCCACTCTCTTCATAAAATTTCTAAATCATTTCTATGAGAGATTTTCCATGCATATAAGTGTTTTCAAGCTTGTATGAGTGTCATTAGCTTGCATTCAAGTCAAGTTTCCATATTTACATCATAAAGCAAGAGTTTTGATCATTTTGGCTCAAGGGTTTTTCTATTAGAGCTTGCATTTTGGGTCTAATTGATTGCATAAGGGATTTGTCATATTTTTGTGTCTTCATAAGCATTGTAAGCCCTTTTCTACTTTCATATTTAAACTCTAAAGTTAAATGAATGATGCAAATTTGGTTGATCATTATGATATGCAAGTTTATCACGTTATGTTATGCAAGTATGCCATGTTATGATATGCAAGTTTATCATGTTATGTTATGCAAGTATGCCATGTTATGATATGCAAGTTTACCATGTTATGCTATGCAAGTTTGACATGTTATGATATGCAAGTGTATCATGTTATGTTATGCAAGTATGCCATGTTATGATATGCAAGTTTACCATGTTATGCTATGCAAGTTTGCCAAGTTATGTTATGCAAGTTTGGCTTGATCATTTTGCTCATGTTATCATGTTATGCAAGCTTATCTTGGGTTTATGAGCTTAAATCTTCAAGCTTTATGCTAAAGGTTGCATTTTGGCAACATGTAAGTTATCATATCCCTTATGATAACTTGCATGTGAGGCTAAATGCGAACTTATGGCCATTTCTACATGTCATTTATCACCATGTATCACCAATATGCTAAGTTTGGTTTTATGCATGCTTTTGAGGCCTAAAAATGTAATATGCAAGTATACGAACATATGTACATTTCATATGCCACCATGTTAAGCTTGTGGCTTCAACACCTTTATGTCATGATTATGCCAAGTTCCCTCTTTCTATCCTTTATGCGCTATTGCGATATGTAAGCGATGGGATTGCGTTTGGGGTTGGGTAAACTTAAAAGACATAAAAACATAAGATTGAGAATTTACCTATTAAGTTAGGTCTACCCATTGGGAATTTACCTATTAAGTTAGGTCTACCCAAATTCTTGAAAACTTGTAACATGTTTTGGAAACATGATGGACATGACACTTAGAAAATATAAGTGTGACCAACTCGAGGTTGGGTTGAGTTTGTAGCGTAAACCTACCCGGAACCGACCGGCTTAACTAGTTGCTACAAACAATAGGACCCAATGTGAGAAGTTGGTCATGTTGTACCTTGAACCCGAGGTTAGACCAAGTTGTGGTGTAAAGCTACCCGGACCCGCCCGGCTTAACTAGTAACCACAACAAGGTCTAATGTGAGAGGTTAAGGCACATTAAATCAATTAATGCCTCATGATTAGGGTTAAGTCATGGTCCACTTAATACTTAACCAATTTGGGCTTGGTAGATTAATCAGGGTTAAGTCGTGAACTCATCGTTACACTTAACCAAGTTAATCCATGATTAGCAAGAGGGTTAAACCGTACTTAACCCACTAGAAAATCCTAGCAATGGGGGTCCACTCCAGCAGTAATCCCAAGTTTGTATCATTAAGACCCTAGGGACTAGGCTAGGGTGGGGGCACGATTACTGGACTTGAGGTAAGTGACCAAAAACGACGGCAGATTGGTACGCCGGTGTAGTTCCGGGCGGACTATGGTCGTGCACATAGTCCGAAGCCGGGGAAAACATGCACGGGTACCAGTAGATCGAGACTATGCACTTATGTTTATGGTGTCCAGGGGTTGACCACCTAGGGCTTGATACACCCGACGGGAGACCCTGCACAGTCTGACTACAATTATGTTTGGGCCGTATTGACACCAACACGTGACGAGTTAGGCTTATAGGGAGCCGATCGACTAGACCGTTTGGTTGAACCGCGTATTAGGGTCACTTCATGTTATTGGGCCAAAGCTTGGGCCAAGGGATCAATACTTGTTTATTCAAAACATGTTAGCTTACTAGTACACCTGTGGTGCAAAAACCTTAAACCTGATTACGCGATGACACCTTTATCTACCTTGTTAGTTAATCATCATGCTAGTATGTAGTTATCCTTATGTTCATCCCTGCTTCTCATGCCAGTTAACTTTATCACTTTACATTGATTGTAGTAGGGCTTACTCAGTCTTTTTGACTGACCTGTTTTCCTTTCGCCTCTTTTCTTCCGTTTCCCCCCAGGTTCTCAAGGTGGGAATATTGGAGCTTAGCTTGGATTTCTGATCACTTGCTTGTGGGATTTTAGCTCATGTACGGTCTTGACATGAAGCTAGCTATGGTTATCACTTATTTTGGGGATAGTACTTATGTATTTCAGTTTTTCAGTGATGTTGTTTTTATCTAGACTTGTGTATTTGGAAAGTTGACATTATGTTGTACCAGACTTGTTTTGAAATAGTTTGAAATCTTCCGCTGTTTTACTTATCTTATTTACTCTGTTTACATATATACATATGTTCTTGTTCTGCCTTGATATATCATTATGCATGTTTACTTGATTCAAACGCCCCTCCAAAGTCAGAGTGCTTGCAAGAGCCACCCTGACGGAGGTGGGGTGTTACATTTGGTATCAGAGCATATGGTTTACGAGAAGGAACAAAAAGGTTTTTAAAAACTTTTGGAAAACTATTTTCAAAACCAAGTATAAAGTATTTTCCAAAGAAAAGTCTAGTTTATTTTAAAGGCTATTCCCCAAAAAGCCATTAGCAAAAATTCCTTCGTTTTTCTCCATTCTGAATCTATCTTTTTCTTCGTTTCAGTATGGCCAATAACTTTGCCATTCCGGAGGGAGTACACGTACATGTTTGGTATAGGAGACTTTTGGGGGCTAGGACGACCGAAGCCGGCCCCGCAGATGTTCCTCCTCCTCCTGTCGCTGATGTTCCTCCTCCTCCTGTCGCTGAGGTTCCTCTTCCTCCTCCCCCTCAGCATCCTCAAGCTGACTTCGCAAAGACTTGTAAAGATTTCAAAGTAATGGGTTGCAAGAATTTCATTGGAACCGAGACTTTTGTAGAGGCAAGGAATTGGTTGAAAGAAACCGAAGATCCTTTTGCCTTCTTTGATATAGATGACCGTAGGAAGGTTTTATTGGCAGCGTGGTTGCTAAAGGAAGAAGAAGCACGTTGGTGGGTGGTCACCACCGCTACTAGGCCAATTGAGACTTGGGATGACTTTCGGGGAAAGTTTGGACTAAAGTTCCTATCACTGAAGCAAGGGGACATGACTATTAGGGAATACATAGATAAGTTTAATCAACTGGCTCGGGTCGGTTTAGACTTGGTTAACCTAGCTCAGAAGAAGGCCCTATACTTTGCTCTAGGATTAAACGAGCCATTACATGGTTTAGCCACAACTCATATACCCTTGGGGGCAACTTTCGAGAGTTTGGTGAATATGGCCCTACTCAATGAAGAGAATAGGAGTGACAAGAAAGAGATCAAGATGAAGGATACTCTAGCCAAGAAGACTGATTCCCGGTGGAAAGGAAATCAGGGTAATCCAAGTGGTCAGAGCAGTCAAGACAATCAGAACAAGAACAAGAACAAGAGTCAAGGCAACAAGGGGAACAATAGCAAGGGCAATAACGACAAGAGGAAGTGCCATTATTGCGGTTCAGTTGGGCATCTTATTAAGGATTGTAGGAAGAGAAAATGGAAGAGTGGTGAATGCTTTTTCTGCGGTGAGATTGGACATTTCAGCAAAGATTGCCCGAAGAAGCAAGGGCAAGGTCAGACTCAGTATGCAAGACCATCAGGAGGGCAAGTTCATGCTCTCAATGCCGCTCCAGTACCCGATCGAGGTAGTATTTCTGTTGAGAGCCTTGTATATATTTCTGATTTTCCAGTTCGTACCTTGTTTGATTCTGGTGCATCGCATAGCTTTATTTCATCTGATCTAGTTGAAAGTTTACACCTAAGTACTAGTCTAGTTAATGATCCCGTGTGTGTTTCAAATCCAATTGGGGTTTCCGCCCATTTGTCTATTATCTACGTGGAATTGAAAATCTCTATCTTTAGTGTAGAGTTCTCATGTGATGCTTATATTCTCGGTTTCATGGGGTATAGGTTGATTTTTGGGCATGGATGGGTTGTCCAGTTTTGGAGCCATCCTTGATTTTTGAGCATAGGGTTGTGAGGCTCATGACTCGCCTCGGTAATACCCTAAAAATTTCTAGTAACCCTATGAGTCCCGTCATGTTGTGTTATCTTGAATCCCTCAACTCGTCTATCGATAGTTTGCAATCGGTGAGGGTGGTCGAGAATATTCTGATATCTTGGGTGAAGTGAAGGGGGGTTATCCCTAAGCGAGAGATTGATTTCCACATTTATCTGGTTGATAATGCCAAGCCAGTTACGTGGCCGGTTAGGCACATGGTCCCGCAAGATGAGAGTTAAGAAAGCAAGTCAAGGAGTTGCTTGAGAAGAACTTCATTCGATGAAGCATTTCTGAGGAAGGTGCTCTAGTAGTATTCGCTACTAATGTGGACAGTTCGCTTCGCCCGTGTGTTGATTATCGTGAGTTAAACAAAGAGAATAGACAACCATTGCCAAGGATCGATGATTTGTTTGATCAGCTTGTAGGAACATCTGTTTTCTCTTGATCTTGCTACTGGATCCCTTCAGCTCAGAGTAGCTGAGGATAGTATAGACAAGACTGCGTTCAGAACTTCGGATGGATTCTTAGAATGGTTGGTCATGCCATTCGGTTTGACTAATGCACCCGCCTACTTCGTGGACTTGATGAGTAGGGTGTCTAGGGAGTTCCTGAACAAGTTTGTGGTAATCTTTGTAGAAGATATCCTGACTTTCTTAAAGAACGAGGAAGAACATGCTAGACATCTCAAGGAGGTGATGGATACGCTTAGAGCGCATCAGTTGAAAGCCAAGTCCTCCAAATGTCATTTTGGAGAAAAAGGAGTTAGATTTCTTGGGCACATAGTTTCTAAGCAAGGCTTAGTGGTCGCGGTTCAAAACCGAAAAGCTCCGACGAGGACAATTGAAGTAAGAAGTTCTCTCAGTTTAATTAGTTAGTTAGCGTCCCTTGAGCTTAGAACTACCCTTCTGGATCAAGTAGGGACTTCACAGAAAGAAGACCCGCAGTTAGTCGAGATCATGGACAAGTTGATTCGAGGCGAGATGGTAAGTCACCTCGCTATAGATGACAAGGGATGGCTAAGACGCGATGAGAGAAAGAAGGTTATTAAAGATGCACATCACCCGAGGAGGTGGCCGAGTTTGTCCCAAGGTGCATGTTGTGCCAACAGGTTAAAGGCCGAGTCATAGAAGCCCGTTGGGCTATTATATCCATTGGAGGTCCCCGCAATGGAAGTAGTAAAGCGTCACGAAGAATTTCGTGGATGGACTGCCTAGATCAAGAAAGGGAATAAGAGCATGTGGGTCATAGTAGGTAGACTCACGAAGAGTGCTCATTTCACTCCGATAAAGAGCGAAAGGACTGCGTCATAGCTAGCGACAGTTTACTTTAAAGAAATAAAGCGGTTGCACGAGGTTCCCTAAAGTATAGTTAGTAACCATGACTCAATTTTCACTAGCCAGTTTTGGAATAGTCTACGGGAAGTCATGGGCAAGCGACTGAATTTAAGTACGGCCTATCATTCGCAGGCGGATGGTTCATTTCATTCAAGCATGAGTTATAGAAAATCACGTTAGTAAGAGAAATTGGCGACGAGGGTTAGTATTTTCAAGAAAAGTTCTGCTGCGTGGAATACTTTATAGTAAGTAAACGAGATCCAGGATTCACTAGTGAATTTTGGAGAGCTTGCATGAAACCATGAGGTCATAGTTATGTTTAAGCCAAGAATGATGGAAGAGTAAGTGAAACAGGAAGACGAGAGACGACAATGAAATGGGTTCCAACTCATATTTGGAAATAGGAGTTAAGAAGCCAAGGAATCATGAAGTAAAAGACGGTCAAAGCACAGTGGAGTTAAACTCAAGGAAACGTGACTTAGAAGACTAAAGGCTAGATACGCGCATCATATCTCTTTCTAAGAGTATATCCTTGATCCTTGTTTTCCTGTGGAACTTACTCGCATGTTATCTTTTTACGTATATCCTCTCGGTCCCATTCTCGGTCCTATTTCTGTCGGGAGGTATGACTTATTGGCTAGTAATACATGTCAGGGTTTGAAGGGGTCCGTTAGGTTGACTAAACCTTTTGGGCTTTTATAGAATATGGGTTGGGTTAGGAAGGGATTTCTTGTAATCCGAAAGGAGTATATCCTGCTTATCTTCCCGATCTCTTTGTAGCATATCTTTTGCTATCCATGTTTGTCTTGATTATCTAGTATATCGTGTTAATCTTGTCATGAGAACCTTAGGTAGAAACCCTTTGGATGAAACATGTGTTTGAAACATGTTATTCTTGATGGTTGCAAGTGGTTGCAAGTGTTTGCAAGTGGTTACTCGTGGATGCATTATACACGTTAGGCACTAGATCGGCTCACACACTCCTCATATTGCATATGCATGAGTGTTTATGCTTATTCATGGATGGAAATTTTTGTGTTATCATATGGATGTTGCATATGGATGTATGTTATGTGCACACATATAGATGTTATACATTATGTTAGGAATTGCATACATATGGATTCATTTCACTAACATAATTTGCATTGATGATATTTGCATTAGATAAGTACATATACACACACCTTTGCATATGTTCATACAACATTTAGAATCTTGTAAGGACAATGGTTGCTCGTGGATGATGTTTTGAGTAGATGGATGTTGGATGGTAGGATACGTTCTTCCTAACTTGAAGATTTCGGGGACGAAATCCTTTAAGGAGGGGAGAATGTAACAACCCGTATTTTCAATAATCTATTATAACGTAAATCGAGGCAGAATTTAATTTATAAATCTGAATCAAGGGAAACGGGCTATGCCATTGCGTTCGTCTCAGAAAAATACGCGAAATAGAGTCCGAGTTTTCGAAAATCGGAGTCCGTATGACCCGATTAAGTCCCAACGAAGTTTTCAGAAAAATTCAAAGTAAAAACAGATTTCAAGTTTGAATTTGAAAATTTGGTCAGATTGGGCCAGGCGGGAAACTTCCCGCCAGAGCTCCCAAGTCGACAGCCCTGTCGACTTGGGAGTCGACTTGGTTGGACCCAAGTCGACAGCCCTGTCGACTTGGCTGTCGACTGGGTTCAGCCGGGCAGTCTTGCCTGGTGCACCATTTTGGAGTTGTGTTGAGTTTGGGGGCCAGATTCGGTTTTGAGGGCTGAGATTGGAACTAGGGTTTAATCCTAAGGCTAAAACTAATCCTAATCTCTATAAATAAGCCCCTAACCTAAGCCTAAATCAACATTATTCACTCATACAACTAAACTATGGCAAAATCATTCCTCTCATGGCCTCCACTCTCTTCATAAAATTTCTAAATCATTTCTATGAGAGATTTTCCATGCATACAAGTGTTTTCAAGCTTGTATGAGTGTCATTAGCTTGCATTCAAGTCAAGTTTCCATATTTACATCATAAAGCAAGAGTTTTGATCATTTTGGCTCAAGGGTTTTTCTATTAGAGCTTGCATTTTGGGTCTAATTGATTGCATAAGGGCTTTGTCATATTTTTGTGTCTTCATAAGCATTGTAAGCCCTTTTCTACTTTCATATTTAAACTCTAAAGTTAAATGAATGATGCAAATTTGGTTGATCATTATGATATGCAAGTTTATCACGTTATGTTATGCAAGTATGCCATGTTATGATATGCAAGTTTATCATGTTATGTTATGCAAGTATGCCATGTTATGATATGCAAGTTTACCATGTTATGCTATGCAAGTTTGCCATGTTATGATATGCAAGTGTATCATGTTATGTTATGCAAGTATGCCATGTTATGATATGCAAGTTTACCATGTTATGCTATGCAAGTTTACCAAGTTATGTTATGCAAGTTTGGCTTGATCATTTTGCTCATGTTATCATGTTATGCAAGCTTATCTTGGGTTTATGAGCTTAAAGCTTCAAGCTTTATGCTAAAGGTTGCATTTTGGCAACATGTAAGTTATCATATCCCTTATGATAACTTGCATGTGAGGCTAAATGCGAACTTATGGCCATTTCTACATGTCATTTATCACCATGTATCACCAATATGCTAAGTTTGGTTTTATGCATGCTTTTGAGGCCTAAAAATGTAATATGCAAGTATATGAACATATGTACATTTCATATGCCACCATGTTAAGCTTGTGGCTTCAACACCTTTATGTCATGATTATGCCAAGTTCCCTCTTTCTATCCTTTATGCGCTATTGCGATATGTAAGCGATGGGATTGCGTTTGGGGTTGGGTAAACTTAAAAGACATAAAAACATAAGATTGGGAATTTACCTATTAAGTTAGGTCTACCCATTGGGAATTTACCTATTAAGTTAGGTCTACCCAAATTCTTGAAAACTTGTAACATGTTTTGGAAACATGATGGACATGACACTTAGAAAATATAAGTGTGACCAACTCGAGGTTGGGTTGAGTTTGTAGCGTAAACCTACCCGGAACCGACCGGCTTAACTAGTTGCTACAAACAATAGGACCCAATGTGAGAAGTTGGTCATGTTGTACCTTGAACCCGAGGTTAGACCAAGTTGTGGTGTAAAGCTACCCGGACCCGCCCGGCTTAACTAGTAACCACAACAAGGTCTAATGTGAGAGGTTAAGGCACATTAAATCAATTAATGCCTCATGATTAGGGTTAAGTCATGGTCCACTTAATACTTAACCAATTTGGGCTTGGTAGATTAATCAGGGTTAAGTCGTGAACTCATCGTTACACTTAACCAAGTTAATCCATGATTAGCAAGAGGGTTAAACCGTACTTAACCCACTAGAAAATCCTAGCAATGGGGGTCCACTCCAGCAGTAATCCCAAGTTTGTATCATTAAGACCCTAGGGACTAGGCTAGGGTGGGGGCACGATTACTGGACTTGAGGTAAGTGACCAAAAACGACGGCAGATTGGTACGCCGGTGTAGTTCCGGGCGGACTATGGTCGTGCACATAGTCCGAAGCCGGGGAAAACATGCACGGGTACCAGTAGATCGAGACTGTGCACTTATGTTTATGGTGTCCAGGGGTTGACCACCTAGGGCTTGATACACCCGACGGGAGACCCTGCACAGTCTGACTACAATTATGTTTGGGCCGTATTGACACCAACACGTGACGAGTTAGGCTTATAGGGAGCCGATCGACTAGACCGTTTGGTTGAACCGCGTATTAGGGTCACTTCATGTTATTGGGCCAAAGCTTGGGCCAAGGGATCAATACTTGTTTATTCAAAACATGTTAGCTTGCTAGTACACCTGTGGTGCAAAAACCTTAAACCTGATTATGCGATGACACCTTTATCTACCTTGTTAGTTAATCATCATGCTAGTATGTATTTATCCTTATGTTCATCCCTGCTTCTCATGCCAGTTAACTTTATCAGTTTACATTGATTGTAGTAGGGCTTACTCAGTCTTTTTGACTGACCTGTTTTCCTTTCGCCTCTTTTCTTCCGTTCCCCCCCCCCAGGTTCTCAGGGTGGGAATATTGGAGCTTAGCTTGGATTTCTGATCACTTGCTTGTGGGATTTTAGCTCATGTACGGTCTTGACATGAAGCTAGCTATGGTTATCACTTATTTTGGGGATAGTACTTATGTATTTCAGTTTTTCAGTGATGTTGTTTTTATCTAGACTTGTGTATTTGGAAAGTTGACATTATGTTGTACCAGACTTGTTTTGAAATAGTTTGAAATCTTCCGCTGTTTTACTTATCTTATTTACTCTGTTTATATATATACATATGTTCTTGTTCTGCCTTGATATATCATTATGCATGTCTATCTGATTCAAACGCCCCTCCAAAGTCAGAGTGCTTGCAAGAGCCACCCTGACGGAGGTGGGGTGTTAGAGATCGGGTTTTAGAAATCGTTCGTGTTCAAATTTGGCTGAATTTTCAAAGTGCCCTGTTTCAGATCTGCGCAGTTCCAGGTTGTAGATCTCGGGAAGACGATTCCAACGCATTTTAAATCGTCTAAATTTGTGTTCATTTGCACGAGATATGATAGTTTAAACAATATGTATATTATTAAAACAATTTAAATACTTAATTATTTTATTATTCACCCTAATCCATCTTCTACATCCCGTTCCTCACTATAACTCACGCACCCAACAGTCGATCTCCATTCCTTGCTCAGCGCCGCCACCACACTTCGCCGTCCTCCGATATGAAATGCCCCTGATGCTCGCCATTCAACACCCCATCGGCGCCACCCAACGAGGTGCAACTCGCACCCATCCTTCGCCTGGTATTCATGACCAAACGCCACTACTTTGGTGATAAAAATCGGCCTCCATTCTTGACTAAAACAAATCACATCCGTATAGAATTGTAGAGTATAAAAATCTCTACAATGTTTGCTTTGATTTCACGATGTAATTCGCATTGGATTGGTAAAGATCGAAGAAAGAATTTAGGACATTTCTGGCCATAGAATTCACGATGGCGGCTGTATGTATTGGGGTCTAGGGTTTGAGTATACCAACCATATTTATACGGTGTGTTTTATTATTTAATAATTCTTTTAATTCGAAAATTCTTGTTTAATGCCACGTACCCCAAATCAAAACTAACGAGTGTCACCCCTAGCTAATAACCCCCATCCCAGACAGAATGGAATATGTTTCATAACCCAATTCGGCTGTTACGATATGATTTTCTTTAAAAATAAAATATAACAATATATATTTAATTTAAACATACATTTTTAATTTACCGGGGCCACATACTGATTCTAAAAATTACAGTAAAAATATTTTTGGCTTTGTTATGACGATACGGTCCTAAGAAAACAAATTTCATCAAATTCTGAGACCGTTTAAAAAATGGCTATTTTCAAGTCGATTAAATTTGACTGAAATTGACAAAACATGTTTTCTTCTGCCACGCTCACATATTGATTCTAAAAATTCTAGAAAATTAAAATTAACAATAATTTGACATTCCGGTTCCAACAAAAGTGGTTTCATCGAAAACAGAGGTCGTTTGTTAAATGACTATTTTTAAGGCCAATATATTATATTAAAATATATATAAATTCTATAGCGACTTTTCTAAATTTTAAACTGGACATAACTTATTATTTTTAAAGTGAAATTTTAGTTTTTTAGATTCATTAGAAAGATATGATTAAACAGATTTAAATATTTTTGGTTTTACTGAAATTCGATTTATTTTGAATCCTGTACATTCAGTTAAAGTTTGAAATCGAATTTTCGAACTACCGCGCCATTTCTAACTCCTTTTATAATTAAATTAAATTTATTCGTTTTAACTTCAATTAAAATAAATTTTTAGTCATTATTATTTAAAATAAATTATTTTAAATATTCAAATTCATTAAAATTTCTAAATTAAAAATTTTAAATTGGCTCCAAAATTCCAAGTTGTTACAATCTCCCTCACTTAAAATCTTTTCGTCCTCGAAAAGGAACGTAACTAAAAGTTGTTTAATTAACCAACTCAACTTTTTAAATTTTTATTTATTGGTATTAATACTTCCTAGTAAACATTACAATAATGTTACCAAGACAATAGTTCTTTGCTAATGATAACCAGGTATATGATTTGTTCTTTGCTAATGATAACCAGGTATACTTTGAGTTTCACCCAAACTACTGTCTTGTTAGGGACTTACTAAATAAGAACATATTACTGCTATCAATACAGTTGGTATCATTATTCTGATACCAACTGAAACGACCTGAACTTCCCAGTAAAGGAAAGCCTGGATTACTTTGAGAACAACACACATCAGGACATAAACTGAAGAACATTTTATTGCGGATTTCAACATTTACATCAGAGTACAAGAATATAACAGAGTATGAATACTTATTACACAATAGAAATACAATAGTATCAGAGATTTAAATTACATTTAAATAGCAGCGGAAAATAATATAAATATACAACCAAAAGGAATACGCGGATACAAAGCTTTCCGAGTACCGCTTCAACTGTAACCCAGGATCCTGTAAATATATCTGCAAAAGCTACTCGAACTGCGCGTGTGGAAAATATAGGCACCCGAATTTGCCAGTGAAACAAACTACAGGTCAGTCAAGGGACTGGTATGAGAAATCTTAACTAACCTATCTAATAAAAGGGCTAATCACAGGACCACGCTGCTAACGCGGAACGGGTTTACTCCATTGGATTGCCAGTGCATAAAATATAGTAAATCGTTAAACAACGCAATGCTTTTTAGAAAAATGAAACCATTATAACACCCAAGTCCCATCACACAATGCAACGCAAACTGGAGGATAGGGTTTTACCTTATAATGGTCAAAAGATGCTTGATACGATAGAATGGATTTAATATTAGTGTGTATATGTTTTAATGAAAACATTTCAATCATAACGTATCAATCATAGACGGCATAACTACCATATACTATGTCGCCATACTAGTTCTACAATCAAAACCGCATGGGGTCGTATTGGAAATTGGGTTTCCATCATGAGTTAAGGCTAGGGAGGTGCTCCTTACCGATTCGAGACACTCTAGCAAATGCCTCAGGATCACACCTTTGGGTAACCCTTGGATCTTCAGGGTCGGTCCCCACCTAACGGTAGTGGATTGGCAATTCCTGAACATACGTTTCCCGGTTCCTTTGAACCTATAATATGGCCACTAAAAACCTATAAATCTGAGGTACCTCATAATCCATCATCCACATAAGTAAAATGTCAGCGCTGGTAGGTCCCTAACACCACTCTAGCTAGAAAGAAACGTGTGCACTCCCTGTAACAACCCGAAAATCTGGGCCAGTTTAAAATTTTTATTTTGGCAATTTTAGCGAATTTCGATTATTTAAAATGAATTATTTTAAATAATATCGACGACAAAATTTCTTTTGAACAAAATTCAATCGTATATAGTTATATAGATCGACGTTAGAATATAAATAATTATATATAATTATAAAAGGAATTGAAAATGGCGCGGTAGTTCGATAATTCGATTTCAAACTTCAATTGAACATACCGAGTGCAGAACAAATCGGATTTTAGTGAAACCAAAATTAATAGGATCCAATTGATGATATCTTTCCAACGAATCCGAAAAATCAAAATTTCATAGTGGGAATCAAAAGATATGTCCAGTCGAAAATTCTGAATAGTCACTATGGAATTCAGGCCCTTAAAAATAGACATTTTGCAAACGACCTCGGATTTCTACGAAACCACTTTTGTTGGATCTGGGATGTAAAGTTATTGCTAGATTCCAATTTTCATAATTTTTCGAATCAATATGTGAGCGTGGCAAAGGAAAACGCGTTTGGCCAGTTTCAGTTGGTTTTAATCGACTGGAAATTGACCATTTTTCAAATAGTCTCAGAATTCGATGAAATTATTTTTGTTAGGACCGTATCGTCAATACGAAGCTAGAAAATATTTTTTTGCAATTTTTAGAGTTCGTATGTGACCCCAGTAAATTGAAATGTGTGTTTAAATTGAATATATAAATATTTATATTTTAATTTGAACGGAAACTGATCGAATCAGCTTACGATACGTATCCCATTGTGTTCAGAATGGGGGTGAAACGCTATGGACGACAGGTGGTGGGCCTCGTTTAGAGGTCGTATGTAAAAGTACCTTTTTAGAAATTAAATAATTAAATAATTAAATAATTAAAAAAAATTACCCCTCTCCCCTTTACTACCTTCAGCTGTACCCCCCCGTTCATTTCTAAAACGAAAAAAAAAATCGCGGAACCCTAGCCGCCAGGGGATCGCCGTCGCCCCCTCGGCTCCGACCCGCCGCACCTCCAACCGACCCATCCCTCTCCCCCAACCTTCTTGCTCCTCCTCCAGCACGAGAACCAGACCCCCCTTCCTAATCGATGCGATACCCCCACCTTTTCCCCTGCCCCACCGCCTGCGACACCCCCCCTCCTCCTGCCTTGCGCCAGCGACGCTCCACCCCCTGCAAACTCTGGCGTCGTTCAGTCGAAGACCCCCCCTCTCTAAAAATCCAATGTAAGTTTCATTTATTTATTTTAATTTATATAGAATCTGTTTTGTTTATTTATTTTTAGTATGTATAAAAATTTGTTTATTTATTTATCAATTTACATAAAAGTTTGATTTCTACAATAGGAAAGATACGATCTTTATATTTTTAAAATAATAAAATTATGATTTTTATTATATGTAGATAATAAAAATATAATTTTTACATTATAGGAAGATTCAAAATATAATTTTTACATTATAGAAAGGCTAAAAATATAATTTTTATTCGGGTGGTAAGCTAGAAAGATTTTTATATATTGAATAGTATAGTAAAAATTCAATTTTTATATATCGAATAGCGTAGTAAAAATTCAATTTTTCTATATTGAATAATAAAGTAAAAATTCGATTTTTCTATATTGAATAGCGAAGTAAAAATGTGATTTTTATATGTAGAGGATACGGGCAGTGAAAATTGACGGGAGACAAGAACGGCGAAGATTTCTATAAATGAAGTGTCGTGAAGTTGGGATAGCTATCGGTGAGAACTTCTCACCTTTCAATTTAATTTTTCTAGTTATATATATACTAGGAAGCAGACGGTGCTTAGCAGCACCCGACACCCGACCATGGATGGCTCGTTTGTTTAATTGTTTGGTTGTGTAGTGGGTTAGATTATTTGGTTTGAATTGAATTGAATTGTTGGGTGAAATGAAATTGATTTGATTGGTGTGTGAATGGCGTGGGCCTTCACTAGACCGGGGATAAGGCTAGGCCTCGTCCCGTTTCTAGTATCGTGCCGTTATGCCGCCGAAATTTTCTAAAAATAAGTTAGGAAAATAAAGATAACATTTTATTTAATAAATGAACCGAATAGAATATTCATAGGTTGAAAAAAATAGTTTGATCGTTAAAAATATAATTTTTAACGTGAATGTGAATAAATAAATATTCATTTACAAATCGGACGGTTTGTTTATGTACACCTATTTGAAGGACATTGATTGGGACAATAAATTTTACACATCGCCCAACTGCACAAATAAAAATATGTGTTTGATTGCTTGAAACCCCACACGGGTATTGGGATGATATTTGACGTACACTAATCCCGATTGTTTAGTTGTATGTCGATTGATTGATTAACAGGCTGTTATAAGCGTTGAATATTTATATTTGATGCTTATACAGTGTAGAATGCAATTTGGATGATGGTTGATTATTCATCGTTGTTGATATATACATGTGTTGTAGAAAATCCATATAATTAACATTATATGGTAATTGTTTGGGCCTCATTCCAGTTTCGAAAAAGAAATATTTGAAATAAAAATATTTGAAATAAAAATATTTGAAATAGAAATATTTGAAGAGAAATATTTGAATCCAAATATTTGAGGAAGAAATATTTGAAAAAGGAATATTTGAAATAGAATATTTGAAAATATAAATATATGAAGCCGTATTGATTAGATTGACGCTATTTTGACGTGAACGATATTTATATCGATTTTATTCATTTTATAACGAATATTGAAAGTGATTTCAAAATCTAATATTTTAAAAAGAATTGAAATTGGAATTATATTTAAAGTGAAATGAAATTTGAAATACACTGAAATGATTTGAAATTCGAATAGAAATGAATTCGAATTGAATTTGAATAGAAATGAATTCGAATTGAAAATGAATTCGAATTGAAATTGAATATAAATGAATTGGAAATGAAATTGAATATAAATGAATTCGAATTGAAATTGAATTGAAATTGAATTGTATTGAAAACGAACTGAAAGTGAATTCAAAATCGATTTGAATTGAAATCAATTTGAAATGAATTTGAAACGAATTTTATAGTGGAATATTCATTTTTGATTTGAAATTGAATATGAAGTTGAAACCGTTTTGAAAATAAATTTAAAACGATTTATAAAGCACGTTTTGAATTGAAATCGACAAAGTATATATTATATACATTATATATATAACATAATGGCCTGAATAGAATGCGCCGCGCCGCGACAGTTCACGAATTTCGACCATTGACTTCGAATTGATATTGCGGGAGATTCGACCGTCGGATTCTCCTAAAACCGGAACCGTTGGGTTCGTATCGAAAAGAGCTTTCTAACGAATATTATAAATTATAAATCAAACGGTTGGATTTGGAATTATGTCCAAATCAAATTTGAAAAAGGTCGCTGTAAGTGCAGTTCGATGGCCGTTGATGGAAATCGACTGTACGGGCCTTGATAAAATTATTAAAAATAGTAATAATTTGTGTAAAATCATAAGAAATGATTTTGAAAGAATTGGGATGAAAAACTCCATATTTGAAAAGATAAAAATAGATTTTTATCGAAATGAACTAGTTTTGAACTAGAATTACAATCCTATTTATTTTTAAATAAATAAATTGAATTTGAAATGGTTTTGAAAATAACCAGGATTTCCAATGATTGCATTGGAATGGATTTGAATCGAAATTGTCTTCGGAATATTTCGATGTTGGATTTCGTGATTATACAGATGTTGTTATGGAAATCTGAAAGATATAGATATTTATATATATCGTTATTTCCAATACGATATCTGTTGGTCGTAGAATCTGATATTGAATA
Source organism: Allium sativum (assembly GCA_030737875.1). Lineage (NCBI taxonomy): Eukaryota > Viridiplantae > Streptophyta > Magnoliopsida > Asparagales > Amaryllidaceae > Allium > Allium sativum. Next base: position 7,665 of record JASFAX010002614.1, on the reverse strand, counting down.
TAAGCCGATATATTTTCTATTCAGAACCTTGTATTTAATATCAAATGTGATTTGGGTTTGTCGTGAATGGTGTCTTCATTAACACTGTTCTTAAGCCCAGTTGAGAAAAGATTAAATCTTTTTATCTAGATTTAATGAAGTGTACCAATTAAATGATATTTAATTGGAATTGAATTCGAATTGATTTTTGGGTTTATCGTGGAGAGTGTTTTTAAATAACACTTGTTCTTTAACCCGATAATTAATGTGATGTGATTTTGGGTTTATCGTGAACCGTGTTTTAAAATGACACTGATTCTTTAACCCGGTCATAGATTAAAACTAAGTGGAGTTTTAATGAATCTTTAATTAGATTGAAATGATCGAGGATGGAGTATCACCAGTTTTGCTCCAGGCGATAGTTAAATCTTTAATTAGATTTGAACGTGAAATGGTAATTGAATTTACCGATAACACCGTGGTGTTAGATATGAAGTATAACCAGTTTAACCTCATGGGATGAATAGGTTGGGATTGGGAAATTAAAACAAATGAATACTTCGGTAAGGTTCGTCAATCCCGACTAGTTGAATCGAAATTCAAAAGAAGATTAGGGAATAAATTCAAGGAATTTATCTTGGATAAAATTAATGGGAACCTTTCCCTGTGAATGTAAAATTTAGAAACTAACTGTCGGTTAGCCAAGCAGAATGGTTTTCTGGATATTGATCTGATGTTGCTTTCGGCCTTCGGGGTTAATATTTAGGGAATTGTTCTCTTGATTAATTTACGGTTAGTGACTGATGAATTGAAATGAGGCGTATGTTGTGTTTGTGTAACACTTATTTAAAATATACGTGAGTTACTCGGAAAGACCGGGTCTATCCCATTCTGAATAACCGATACGACGATAAGTCAAAGATGAAGACGGTGGTTGAAGACCGGAAGTCTTCACATCGTTTGGGTGATTACTGATGATCTTGATTGGGCTGTACACCAAAGATGAGGGAATCAATCGGTGGTCGTCCAGATGTGCTTGGAGATCGATGGATATGCGAGGAAAGTGCCTCCGGTTTCGTTCAGACCCAGAACGGACTTGTAAATGGACTATGTGTCTGACATTGGATTTCATTCTGTGTGACTGATATCGGTTGCATAGAGTGGTTTTCCTGTGTGGCATGCTAAGTGGCAATTGATCGAGGCTTCTGTTGAAAAGCAAAGTCTTGTGGTGATGATCAAAGCACAGCCTGTGTGGCACAGCTTTGTGTAATGTGAATTCGCGAGCCTCACACCCCGGTATGAACCAGAAACGGGAGAGGACATCAGGGAGGGCCTGCGTTTCTTTCTAGCTAGGGTGGTGTCAGTGACCTACCGGCCCTGACATTTATATACTTTTCACCTGTGTGGTTGTTGCTGTTGCGAGTCGCCTCGGTTTGATCGGACGATCCGGGTCCGATGGAGTCATTCGTTGGCTCATTTACGCCCCAAAGGGCGGGGAAACGTAGTGTTCAAGCATAATAATCCACATCGGTGGACCGGCCCTGACGATCCAAGGCTTGCCTGCGCGCTTGCCTGAGGCTCGGGTTAGAGAGTCTCGAATCGGTAGAGGACGATCCCTGGCCTCGGTTCGCAGACGGAAACCAAACTTCCAAATACGTGACATTTGCGGTTTTATTTGTAGAGCCTTGTATGGCGACATGATATATGGTACCCATGCCGTCTATGATTGACACTTATGATTTGAAGTTGTTTTACACACTATGCACTTATAATAGTGTCAAATGATTTGTTTTAAACGTATCAAGCATTCTTTGGCTGTTATAAGTGAAAACCCTATCCCCCGGCTTGCGTTGCATTGTGTGATAGGACCTGGGTCTTATAACAGTTTCATCTTTCTTTATTTAGCACTGCGTTGTTTGTTTTATGCACTGGTATTCTTGGGAGGAAACTCGTTCTGTGTTATATGACGTGGTCCCTTGATTTACCTAACTTTAAAAATAAAGATTAATAACTGTTTTAGTTCTCACACCAGTCACATGACTGACCTGGAGTTTATTGTTTTAACCTAAACTCTGCGTGCCCCTTATTTTGACACGGGCAGCTAGTAGTTATGGTTTTGCAGATTTATATTCACAGGATCCTGGTTTACAACTGGAACGATATCCGGAAAGCTTTGTATCCGTATATCTCTTCTAGTTGTGTATTGTATTATTTTCCCTGCTATGTATTTAAATGTAATTTAAATCTCTGATATTTCTATGTAATGGATACTCATTTATACTCTGTATATTCTTGTAATCTGATGTATTGTTGTAATATACAATGGAATGTTCTTCCGTCTGCGTTACTCTGTGGCTTATTCTCGAACTATCCGCTCTTTCCTTCACGGGGAAGTTGCGGGTGTTTACAGTTGGTATCAGAGCTTTGGTTTACAGAGCTTAGAGAACAAGACACAGTAGAACCATACGAAAGAATTCATCAGAAACTGGATTAGTAATATCCAACGGGAATGACTCGTTAGAGATGGGATCAGTAGTATCCTAGAACGAGTGTGAAGAGTATTTTTGAAAGTGAAAACAAATTTTGTTTTGAAAATTTAAATCAATTATTCGTATTTGATTATTTATTTATATTGATTTGGACAGTCCAGTATATAAAGATTTTGCATATACGCCTTGCAAACGTGTATTTGGAATTTTAATATACTGGGTAGATATAGAATCACACTCTAGTCGCCTGGAGATGGTTCTGATGATTGAAGCTTCATCATCAGAATTAGTGTTCGAGAGTCGAAGGTGTGATATTTATATAATTCCAATAGACTGGTGTGAGAACCAAAATTAGATAGGGCCTATTGTTGTGATTTGGCATCAAAAAATTTGATTTTTGACTATATATCAAAATTTTGAATTTGAAACGTTAAATTTACTAATTGATTGATGTTTGTGTTGTTTGTTTATTTGTTTGATAATTTTGAACCATTATGCCTAATTGTATCAAATACTGAATTGTATTGAAAATTTGTCGCATTTTCTTGCATATACATATACTTACATTGAACAGGTCATAGCAAGGAGGCTAGAGAAGAGAATAAAATTTGTTTTCCCGACAAATAGGTACATGTTTATCATAATTTACTATTTTGTTTTGGTGATGATGATTTTATGAGCCTATTGGCTAGCCGCTTGGCCTTTTCTTTTTCTTTTTGAGATCAGAAGGCCTATATGGCAATTTCGGGATTTTCCCGTGGCTCCTGGTGTAGGGGAGGTTATGGCGAAATTTTTCGAAAATTCCGGGTGTTAGCCAAAATTTTGAAGAATTTGAAAATTCTCAGAAACTGAAAAGTTGGAGAATGGAAGCCAGATCGAACGTAGAGTTGATTAATCAAACCACTTTCGACTTTGTTCCTTTTCGGGGACGAAAAGTTTTAAGTGGGGGAGATTGTAACAATCCGAAAATCTGGGCCAGTTTAAAATTTTTATTTTGGCAATTTTAGCGAATTTCGATTATTTAAAATGAATTATTTTAAATAATATCGACGAGAAAATTTCTTTTGAATAAAATTCAATCGTATATAGTTATATAGATCGACGTTAGAATATAAATAATTATATATAATTATAAAAGGAATTGAAAATGGCGCGGTAGTTCGATAATTCGATTTCAAACTTCAATTGAACATACCGGGTGCAGAACAAACCGGATTTTAGTGAAACCAAAAATAATAGGATCCAATTGATGATATCTTTCCAACGAATCCGAAAAATCAAAATTTCATAGCGGGAATCAAAAGATATGTCCAGTTGAAAATTCTGAATAGTCGCTATGGAATTCAGGCCCTTAAAAATAGACATTTTGCAAACGACCTCGGATTTCGACGAAACCACTTTTGTTGGATCCGGGATGTAAAGTTATTACTAGATTCCAGTTTTCATAATTTTTCGAGTCAATATGTGAGCTTGGCAAAGGAAAACGCGTTTGGCCAGTTTCAGTTGGTTTTAATCGACTGGAAATTGACCATTTTTCAAACAGTCTCAGAATTCGATGAAATTAGTGTTGTTAGGACCGTATCGTCAATATGAAGCTAGAAAATATTTTTCTGCAATTTTTATAGTTCGTATGTGACCCCAGTAAATTGAAATGTGCGTTTAAATTGAATATATAAAGATTAATATTTTAATTTGAATAGAAACTGATCGAATCAGCTTACGATACGTATCCCATTGTGTTCAGAACCGGGGTGAAACGCTATGGACGACTGGCGGTAGGCCTCGTTTAGAGGTCGTATGTAAAAGTACCTTTTTAGAAATTAAATAATTGAAATAAAATAAAATTACCCTCTCCCCTTTACTACCTTCAGCTGTACCCCCCCCCCCCCCGTTCATTTCTAAAACGAAAAAAAAAAAAATCGCGGAACCCTAGCCGCCAGGGGATCGCCGTCGCCCCCCCCCCCAGGCTCCGACCCGCCGCACCTCCAACCGACCCATTCCCTCTCCCCCAACCTTCTTGCTCCTCCTCCAGCACGAGAACCAGACCCCCCTTCCTAATCGACGCGATACCCCCCCTTTTCCCCTGCCCCACCGCCTGCGACACCCCCCCTCTCCTCCTGCCTTGCGCCAGCGACGCTCCACCCCCTGCAAACTCCGGCGTCGTTCAGTCGAAGACCCCCCCCTCTCTAAAAATCCAATGTAAGTTTCATTTATTTATTTTAATTTATATAGAATCTGTTTTGTTTATTTATTTTTAGTATGTATAAAAATTTGTTTATTTATTTATCAATTTACATAAAAGTTTGATTTCTACAATAGGAAAGATACGATCTTTATATTTTTAAAATAATAAAATTATGATATTTATTATATGTAGATAATAAAAATATAATTTTTACATTATAGGAAGATTCAAAATATAATTTTTACATTATAGAAAGGCTAAAAATATAATTTTTATTCGAGTGGTAAGCTAGAAAGATTTTTATATATTGAATAGCATAGTAAAAATTCGATTTTTATATATTGAATAACATAGTAAAAATTCGATTTTTCTATATTGAATAATGAAGTAAAAATTCGATTTTTCTATATTCAATAGCGAAGTAAAAATATGATTTTTATATGTAGAGAATACGGGCAGTGAAAATTGACGGGAGGCAAGAACGACGAAGATTTCTATAAATGAAGTGTCGTGAAGTTGGGATAGCTATCGGTGAGAACTTCTCACCTTTCAATTTAATTTTTCTAGTTATATATATACTAGGATGCAGACGGTGCTTAGCAGCACCTGACACCCATCATCCACAGACCATGGATGGCTTGTTTGTTTAATTGTTTGGTTGTGTAGTGGGTTAGATTATTTGGTTTGAATTGAATTGAATTGTTGGGTGAAATGAAATTGATTTGATTGATGTGTGAATGGCGTGGGCCTTCACTAGACCGGGGATAAGGCTAGGCCTCGTCCCGTTTCTAATATCGTGCCGTTATGCCGCCGAAATTTTCTAAAAATAAGTTAGGAAAATAAAGATAACATTTTATTTAATAAATGAACCGAATAGAATATTCATAGGTTGAATAAAATATTTTGATCGTTAAAAATATAATTTTTAACGTGAATGTGAATAAATAAATATTCATTTACAAACCGGACGGTTTGTTTATGTACACCTATTTGAAGGACATTGATTGGGACGATAAATTTTACACATCGCCCAACTGCACAAATAAAAATCTGTGTTTGATTGCTTGAAACCCCACACGGGTATTGGGATGATATTTGACGTACACTAATCCCGATTGTTTAGTTGTATGTCGATCGATTGATTGACAGGCTGTTATAAGCATTGAATATTTATATTTGATGCTTATACAGTGTAGAATGCACTTTGGATGATGGTTGATTATTCATCGTTGTTGATATATACATGTGTTGTAGAAAATCCATATAATTAACATTATATGGTAATTGTTTGGGCCTCATTCCAGTTTCGAAAAAGAAATATTTGAAATAAAAATATTTGAAATAAAAATAGTTGAAATAGAAATATTTGAAGAGAAATATTTGAATCGAAATATTTGAGGAAGAAATATTTGAAAAAGGAATATTTGAAATAGAATATTTGAAAATAGAAATATATGAAGCCGTATTGATTAGATTGACGCTATTTTGACGTGAACGATATTTATATCGATTTTATTCATTTTATAACGAATATCGAAAGTGATTTCAAAATCTGATATTTTGAAAGGAATTGAAATTCGAATTATATTTAAAGTGAATTGAAATACACTGAAATGATTTGAAATCTGTATAGAAATTAACTCGAATTGAATTTGAATAGAAATGAATTTCGAATTGAAAATGAATTCGAATTGAAATTGAATATAAATGAATTCGAATTGAAATTGAATATAAATGAATTCGAATTGAAATTGAATTGAATTGAAAACGAACTGAAAGTGAATTCAAAATCGATTTGAATTGAAATCAATTTGAAATGAATTTGAAACGAATTTTATAGTGGAATATTCATTTTTGATTTGAAATTGAATATGAAGTTGAAACCGTTTTGAAAATAAATTTAAAACGATTTATAAAGCACGTTTTGAATTGAAATCGACAAAGTATATATTATATACATTATATATATAATATAATGGCCTGAATAGAACGCGCCGCGCCGCGACAGTTCACGAATTTCGACCATTGACTTCGAATTGATATTGCGGGAGATCCGACCGTCGGATTCTCCTAAAACTGGAACCGTTGGTCGTATCGAAAAGAGCTTTCTAACGAATATTAGAAATTAGAAATCAAACGGTTGGATTTGGAATTATGTCCAAATCAAATTTGAAAAAGGTCGCTGTAAGTGCAGTTCGATGGCCGTTGATGGAAATCGACTGTACGGGCCTTGATAAAATTATTAAAAATAGTAATAATTTGTGTAAAATCATAAGAAATGATTTTGAAAGAATTGGGATGAAAAACTCCATATTTGAAAAGATAAAAATAGATTTTTATTGAAATGAACTAGTTTCGAACTAGAATTATAATCCTATTTATTTTTAAATAAATAAATTGAATTTGAAATGGTTTTGTAAATAACCAGAATTTCCAATGATTGCATTGGAATGAATTTGAATCGAAATTGTCTTCGGAATATTTCGATGTTGGATTTCATGATTATACAGATGTTGTTATGGAAATCTGAAAGATATAGATATATATATATATATATATATATCGTTATTTCCAATACGATATCTGTTGGTCGTAGAATCTAATATTGAATATAAGCCGATATATTTTCTATTCAGAACCTTGTATTTAATATCAAACGTGATTTGGGTTTGTCGTGAATGGTGTCTTCATTAACAATGTTCTTAAGCCCAGTTGAGAAAAGATTAAATCTTTTTATCTAGATTTAATGAAGTGTACCAATTAAATGATATTTAATTGGAATTGAATTCGAATTGATTTTTGGGCTTAACGTGAACAGTGTTTTTAAATAACACTTGTTCTTTAACCCGATATTTAATAGAACGTGATTTTGGGTTGTTCGTGAACCGTGTTTTAAAATGACACTGATTCTTTAACCCGGTCACAGGTTAAAACTAAGTGGAGTTTTAATGAATCTTTAATTAGATTGAAATGATCGAGGATGGAGTATCACCAGTTTTGCTCTAGGCGATA